>JBBDHG010000008.1:9367500-9612500 GCA_037951165.1 Lophius americanus | reverse complement strand
GGGTACATTAATTTCAACGGATCAGGCATTATACAAGGCTGACCAGCCTCATCACTCCCACTGTCATCCTTTAAATAAGAGCGCTTAAAAATACATTTATCATCATGATTTTTAAACTTTAAAGGAAAAAAAAAAATGTTATTGGCCAAAATCGTTATCGGCAGATCAACTGCATAAAGATCGGTGATCGTCCATAAAAATTACAATACCTGCACCCCTACTAGGCATTATGTTTTTATATTAGGATAATGTTTATTAGCAAGATTAGCTATTTTAAGCATCATAAAAAGAGTCGGGACACCTGGAAATCATATCATTTGTGAAATATTAATGCATTTCTATAAAAAAGTTGTTGACTTTGTAAATCAGTTGGTGATTTTTTTTTTTTTTCTATATTCAAGTGGAGAGAGAATCTTTAACCAGTTAATTCTGAAAAATAAACCCATATCTGCTATTTAGCTGAGAGAAGATGTGAAATTTATATGATGTGTGAAGTCATTAATCTGAAAGATAATTAATCCACAGATAACGCCAGTTTTCATACAGATCTTTTTTTCCCCTCTCCTTGATTTGTGATCTCTGGTGTTACAGCACAATCAGACAAGTGTTGTACGCTCTGTGTGCGCAGCTTTGTCTCCTGTGTTTAGCCACCAAGATGGCGGCGGTCACTTTTGCATCTTTTTCAGCCTTGTATGATGTCATGGGAAAGGGGTGTTTTGTTTTTTTCTGCTTGCTCATTTTATAATGGTGTATCATCTGAGCTGATCTTGTCAGTTCCGAGAAGGAACAATAATGGCCCCCCCATTACACCTCCATTTCTCACATCACTGTTGGTTTTAACCACAAGTGCATTCTTTGTCAAACCATAACCGAGAACCTCTAGATGCCTTTACATCACCAAACTTTAACAGAAGAGGAGAGAGATAAAATAGTTGTGGAAGAGGTTAACGATCAAACTGTTGTTCTTGATCATAATGTAATATTAATCACTTTACCCACCACTTGTCTCCACTGAAACTTGCCAGACTCTTCATATCACTCCGTTCTGTTTATTGGTCCTGTTACGGAAACTAACACTCCCTCCTCTTCTCCTGTTCCTGTCGTTATCAGAAGAAAAGCAAAGGCAAGAAAGGAGAGAACCAGAAAAACAGCCACCAGGATGAAGGAGGTGGGTGTTTTTTTATTTTTATGTATGTGCGTGTGGGTTTCCTCCTTTGGCTGGTCTCAGCCTCTTCACTTCCTGTTTCCATGTCTGTTTAAATGTCATGAGAATCTATCTGAAGACAAAATGTCCCTTGGTGGTGACTGTAGACAATGCTGTGTCTCTAAACCTGAAGAAGATTTATTTTCTCTGAAAGTAAACTTATTAGTATAGCAGATCATTGATTGGATATAGGAGCTTATTTTTGCTATGACCGGTGACTGCCTGAACATTCTAATCTGATCTAAGTACGATATTTCCTTGCTGGTTACACGCCGTCTGATTCACACCACACAAGCGCACACACATTGAGCGTGAGCTGTAACAACTACTAATATCTCATCAGTGTGAAATATTTTCACAATGAATAGTGAAAACGCAGCAAAGTTAATCAGACAGTTAGAGAATAATCATAAAGCTGATGTCAGCATGTACTCTGGCTTTAGTTGTTCTGTTGTTGTTTTTTACAATTTCAACCAAAGGAAATACCTAAACCCTTTTTCTCGTACAGGCATAATGTGCACAGAACAATTTTATTGTTCATTGAGATTATGTGAATGACAATTCATGGTCATATTAATCACATTCACCATCGTGACAGTGAAAACTTTGTGACTCATTAATCCCATATCATAGTAAACCTGTCGCTTCTCCTATTTTGGCTTTGTGTATGTGTTTGGATTTTATACTGTAAGTATTATCAACACAATACACTATAAAGTCCCCCCTGTATTAATAAAGTTCATCTTGTCTTGTTTTCAGATGACGTAAAGTTTTTTTTATTTCATAAAGAAAACTACCACGAACAGAGTAGCCTGAACTTATCTGGGAAAAAAACATAATATGTTATTAAGTAACTCTACAGTAAGCATGTAAAAGAAAAGGGGGGGGGTGGACCAGATTTGAAGCAGCTGCTACGGAAAATATAACGTCATTAAATAAAACCGTTAGGTGGATTTGAGTTTAGTCCCACAACGAACAATGTGGCTGATGATTACAGATGTGAAGTATTGAATGAACCATCTGTTGTGACTCAACACTTACTAGCATTCAGTTAACATTCACTGAACCCTCATTTCCTCCTGTTTATGAGCAGATCGTACAGTTTAAACGGCACCACTCATTTAATACAGGATGGTTGGAAGACAGTGTCATCATCTTCCTGTGAATCACCGGGTCAATTTGCCACAAGGACAGACAGTGCAGATGTTAGACAAAACCGCTCTGGAAAATAGCTGTTTATCAGACAGGCAGGATGGGAGCCGTAAACTCCAATTGAGGAGCAAATCTGGAAAACCAATGTGATTGATCTAGTTTTATCCCATGCACCAAAAGTCTGAGGTTTATTTTCAAGATTGCACAAAGGAGAAAAAAAAACAATTATTAGATTTATAAATGTTTTAAAAGTGCCCTAAAATAATGGAATTTTCAAATGTGCATTATAATATTTATATTAAAGTAGCAATATGGGGATATTTGTGTCGTAGACCTTCTTTAAATAAAAATATAAATGAGCTACAGTGTAAAACTAGTTGACTAGTTGCTTTATTAATATGTACACACACTGTAGTAGGTTGAAATGAGTGTTATAATAACTTTTACAATAATACTGATTCTCAGTGTGCATAAATCAGGTTCAAGACAGTAATTCAATTATGATCCATGGGATCCTGTGTGATGAGAAAGCTCAAAGGCTCCAGTGCAGAACTAAAGTTATTAACACTAATTGTTGTGATATTAATATGTGGAGAATGAGATGGAAACGCCGAGTCCGCCTCCCGTTGTGCTGCCTTCGTCTTGCAATCAGTCTATGAAGAACACGTCTTCACCAGTTGAATACAGCCCCTTGATCTGGACTGTTGGGAGTGAAGACTGGTCTCTCTGAAGATATGAGCAAAATAAGGCTGCACAATGATGGCTACAATGATTATCCCTATTATTTGATCAACATTGAGCCCATGATTATTTGCACCCCTTTGATTAATCAGGGTCATAAATGGCTCCAATGTTCTGCTTAGTCATTGGTTAATTTTTGTTACAAACTGGCATTGGTGAGATTCCTCTCTGTATTGAAAAGGGTCTATTTGAGCTAGATGGTAGTCAGTGCTTTACCGGGTTGCTGTCGTGGTTGTCTGAGTTTAAGCACTAACCTGAGCAACATTTGTTCTAGCCTTCGTGTGTTTATCATGCATTAGTTTGTGGTGTGATAGAGCAAATTTGTTGTGTTGCTTTGCAGCACAGACACATGTTTCTGCACTTTTTGCATACAATTGACTGGTTTTTAACAAAACTGTAAGTGACTACAACTACAATGTCTCTGTGACTTAGTCGAGGTCCAAGGTTAGAAAAGTCAGTCTTTTGTCTTCCCCGAAAACCCAGGTAGAACATCCCCATTTTCAACAAGAGGTGATCTAAGTGAGAATTTCTACAATTGACATGGCAGTGTATAGCCAATATAATGTTTGGATTTACTTGAGTCTTAAATGATAACTTTATATGGGGTGTATAATTCTCATCATTTCAGGTTAAATACTTACAGATCACAAAGTCTCCCTCAGAATTGTCACAGTATCGAACTGTGTTCCACAGGTATTTTTGTTTAACTCTCCTCAATCTCCTGAGCCTCCTCCTTCACATGAGTTGTCTTGACCCAAGCAATTACTCCAGTCTAAATACAAAATACTTCAAAATAACAGCCCAGGTAGCCAAAATCCTCTTGGCCAGTAGTGGCCCTATTGCGGCAAGCCAGAAGAAATGACGAAATGACCCGAGTGCGGCTGCCAGAGCTCAAACGGCATTGCCGCATTCGGGCCGCAATCACCCTGTGACACTCCGTGTATTCAGCAACTATTGGCCCAAACCTTGCCAGAGCGACATATATATGTATACATTTATATGAAGCATGTTGTTTTTCTGTTTTCATGGACATTGCTGGTAAATATTAGATCGGTAACACAAATCGGTTTGAAAACACTTTAATGTTATATATCCAAAACATAAGTATTTTTCAGTATAACAATGAAACCGAAATAATGTTATGCTATTAAGAGTGAAAACAAGCTTCTAATGTGAAATTGCACATCATTCTTTGTGTGAAGCTGAAGCATTGAATTAAGTGGAAGTTATTTTTTTTTCACAGCAATCCTCCCCCAACCTCTGCAATACCACCCTCATAACAACAAATGTCAAATTAATTCATTTAAAACTGACAATGAATTTCTTTTATAAATATTTATTCAAGGTGCGATACACCAGTAGTAAAGATATGTTAATAAATACGGAAACATAAAATAAACAGTGACCAGATCCCAACCCAATTCATAAACACGCTACGGTACAGTATGTAAATTAATTTACAGACAGATCACACTTCTCAAGACTGTAAGAACATGTCATAGAACTGTCACAACAATATTATTAAAATATCTTACTAAATAAAACATCTTACTAACATTTAGTTATTCTTCAGCGTCTTTTCTCTCTTTCCTCCATCTCTGTCGAATGCGAGCTGCAGCCCCCTTTTTATGTCTTTCAACGTCCTAATCATGCTTTTGTTGCATTCTGATGCACAGACTGAAACAGGAGAATGGACAGGACAGGTAAAACCATTCATAAGATTATTCTTATCAGCAATTCATTTATAAAGATATTACCCTATTAGACCTCTTGCTTTGAAGCAGGTTTTTTCATTAATTGTAAAATCCTGCTTTAAAAATGAATACGGTGAAAGTTAATAAAGGTAAAGGTACTTTTATCATCATGTCATAACTTCATTATAAACCTAATGGAGCCCCTGATGTCCCTTGAGATTTTTTTTTTTAATCTTGTGTGCAAAAAAAAAAGTTCAGTATTGCGAAGGCAGGATTGGTCTTTAAAAAACACTAGTATAAGCAGCATGCCTGCTATCCTTCAGTGTGTGCAGTCGATGGTTCCATCTAATTTCTGTATATTTAAATGCTAAGTAATAAGTAATTATAATAAATGATAATACATTTTATTTATAACGCACTTTGAATTTGGAGTGCTGTAAAGTGCTCTTTGGTCAAGACGGTGCTAAAGTGCTATATGGTAAAAGCAGATAAAAGCATCAATAAAAAATATAATGATAGTTATATAATAATATGAGCAAAAAGCAGCAATGTTAATTAAAAGCCGTAGGTTCTGCTAGAAAGGAAGTTTTATGTCCTTTTTTAAAAAAAGTCTCAGTAGTCTGTGGAGCCCTCAGATGGTCAGAGAGGGCATTCCACAGGCGAGGGGCAGCAGAACAGAAGGCCAGATCACCCATGGTGCTGAGCTTAGTCCGGGGGAGGAGAAGGCGGTTTGAGTGGATAGAATGGAGGGATCGTGTTCAGGTCAGTGGGCCTAGTACTTCAAAGTAATAGAAGTAGATTCAGTCGGCATTGGTAATATAGACACGACCGGTAATATGCCGGTCGTGTCTATCAACGGTTGCGTTGATAGACACGACCGTTAGCAAATTCGGTCAAGACAACGTCGTGTTGTCATTAGACTATAAGCCATATTACACAACAATATATTGATAATTTCAGTGCGGTATGCATATGAGGATTTTTTGGTGACATGACGATCAAGATGTACTCAAAAATCATGAAAATATACTCGGAGATATATGTTGCGTGGTTGTCTCGACGAAATGTGCTAATGGTCGTGGCCATCAAAATTGCATGACCAATACTTACAATAATGACATTATTATCATTATTAGAATCATAACTCTAATAAAAGTAAGAAAAAACTTTCTGAATTTACACAACATTGAAACTGCATTCTGTCAGCCACTTTCAGAACACAGCCAAACATACCAACACTCAGGCAAGATCCTGAGTTGATTTATTTGGCTGTTCTACCACTAAAACCTACCAATTTCCTCCCACCTGCACTCAATGGTCTTGATAGTCAAGTTGAACACCGACTAATATGCCAAATCTCAGCCAAAATCGTGCAAGTTCAACCTACTGGAATCAAGGATCACCTTCGGCGGGACTTGACCGCAACTCAGCCGCCGCATGTGCCGACAGTCAGCCGGAATCAGCCCGAGCCCCAAGGTTACCTGGGAGATGATATGAACTTTGAGTGATGAATGGAACTCAACAATCTTACTGATCTGGACTGCAACTCATGAGGTTTTACACAGGTGGTCTAGTGCAGGAACCAGCTGTGATTGGTCAGTGGTTTAAGGATCTCAATTCCAAGAAGAAATAAAAAAAGTCATTTTGATTTTGGCCTGGATCGCCCTGCTTTTCAATGGAGCGTTCTACGGATAGAGCTCGCATTTTCTATATCAACATCTGTTTGTCTAGACTTTGATTGATCCAGCTCATCTTAATCCTCAAATGCTTAATCAGCTTCTTTTTCTAAGTTGAAAGAGTTATGTTGCATTAAAAAAAGACCAGTTATTTTCCTAGAACATTTCTGGCCTTTCTTTATCTTTTAATGGTGTCATATGGTCTTCAACAGTTCCATTTTTGCCTCGTGTTTCAAAAATGTAGATGTTAAAATACTTTGTCAGTTTTAGCGAGCGTAGTATACGGTCATCTTTCCCGGAGCATATTTTCAAACTGTACAGTCTAGACTCACTGACATTTGATATTGATATATTAACCATAATAAGATTTTTTTTTTTAGTTTTCCAGAATGATGATTTAAAGATGTGTTGAATCTGACTTCATATCTTTTAACATTTTTCGAATAAATATTTCAACGTTTAATTCAACTAATAATGCAAAATAAAAAATCAAGCATATTTAGCGGGTTGCTATGTAATTTGGTGTCAATCCATTTAAAAATCCAGATTACCCAATGTAGTGGTGGGGTCTTTACAACCCAACAACCATGAACTATGGGGGCAGGTTTTAGACTTTGATTTGGATAATATTTGGTTGAACTATAATGGAGGCAGTTGTATTCACAACTGAGGGCCATCCTAGTTTCATCTGGTAGTTTCTCCCGTACTCGATCTACATGTGTTGTTATCTGACAGATACACATTATGGGACACATGTTTTTGTCTCAACCGTCCTCAGAGTCAAACCAAAGGTGCTCTTTCTGTAAAGTTGGGTTTGTCTGCACAGACAGGCTCCAACCTGTTTCCAGGTTGTGTCTGACATACAGAAACGGCCGTTACAAAGCCATTTGAATGTTTATAAATTACAAAGCAAGTCTTTGCTGGGATACATAAGATATATAAATATAGCTGCAGTTTAAATATCCAGCAAGGTGTAAAATGTTTCACATGGTGTTTGAGATACTTCCTGCTAAGCAAGCAGTTTTATAATGTCCCCAAGGAATTGTTTTTGTTAACACTAAGTTCTTAATAACAGTGAAACAAATCCTGTTATGTTCAACAAACATGACACTGAAGCCTGAAGACATGGGGTCTAGACTGAAAGTGCCACCATGTGTGTTTGTGTGTGTGTGTGAAAGTGTGAGCGAAAGCATGTATGTGTGAGCATGTGTGCTGAAGTCAATAGTGTAATTGACAGGTTGAATTTAGATTACTGTCAAAAACATTTCCAGAACATTAAGCAGCGGATTCACATCTTTAAACAGTTCAGTCAAACAACCGGCACAGGACATGAAGTAAAAGATTGTCTGTAATGCATCCAAGCACCCTTGTTTAACTATAAATATGAGGTTGTTAGTTTCCTGATTAATGTGTAAGATAGACGATTACTATAAAAGAAACATTTACAAATGTGATGTTTTTTGTAATATATACAATAATTGATTTAATCGATGGCTCTGGCATCATTGATGGTTTTTCTTTAAATTGTGCTAGTAGTTTTTTTTTATTTTTATCGTATGACAAAACACAAACATCTCTAAGGGAGTCATCTTGTGCCTTATCTCCAGGTAAAAAATTGTCAGGTGAGCAGGACGTTTATCTGGCAAAGCAGCTCGAGCGCTTCGAGTGGCAGCTGAGGACTTTAAAGGAAGTGCTCTCAGCCAACGGGAACCCGGAGAGGGCGGAGCTACTGAAACGGAACGCTGATGAAGAAGTGTGCGTCCTGGTCCTGAGCATCCTCGACAAGGTGAGCAGGTGATATATTGAAGTTCATTAGTGACTGAGGACGTTGATCGTCACCATCAGGGACAGGTTAGGGTGAAAGTCCAGAACAAGTAAGATTTATTCTCACTAACTTGACTTCAGTCAAATTGTCCTTTCCTCTCTTCACTTGGCATCTCCTGCCTTCAGCAGGCTGCAGTAGTGGACTCACGGGTTCTCCCTCTCTCTCCCTCTCTCTCCCTCTCTCCCTCTCTCTCCCTCTCTCTCCCTCTCTCTGTCTCTCTCTCTGTCTCTCTCTGGCTGGCTGGCTCTTAAAATGAGCATGGTATCAGTCACACCAGAGGAGTGAAAGTCTGCTCCGCTATCAGAGACAAGTTATTCATAGACTCTTGATTTGGCACACACAGCAGCTGTGTGGCCTTCCAGCCCCAGTGGGGTCACGTGACCCCATTAAATATCCCTCCAGCTTGATCTTTTACCTCATTAAATTCAGACATCGGATTTGATTTTTCAGGTGAAGACCGAAACGACGGCCGATCTGAACGTCCTGCACGAGCAGAAAAGTAAATCTGCCACCGAAGAACTCGAAAGAATCGTAGAAGGTAACCAGATCTTATAATTTCAAGTGGGGGGGGGCGATTAATTCCTTGACTTATTCACTGGGACAATGCCAGGGGGTTGTATGTCAAAGTCAGCATCTTTATATACAGTGCAGTGAAGTATTGAACCCCCTCCTGGTTTGTGCTGCTTTGTGTGTATGTGACATCCACAGAGTTTTAAAGGTTATCCCGTACCAATGTCACCACATTGAAAAAATGTTTGGTCCCTAAACTTAAAGGTTGTGTCAGCAGTGTCACCTTTAACAGCAATAACTACAACCAAATGCTTCAGATAACTACAGATCAGTCTGACGTTGACGTGGTGGAATTTTGACCCCCACTTCTTCGCAGAACTGCTTTTCCTGTTGGAGGGCTTCATGAACCGCTCGTTCCAGATCCCACCACAGCATCTCAATGGGGTTCAGTTCCACACTTTGATTAGGCCAGACGAAGACTTCAATTTTGTTCTATTTGAGCCATTTAGAGGCTGACTCACTCTTCTGCTTGGAGCTTGTTGCATAATCTTCAACTGAAACAGATGACCAGACGGTCTCCCTAAGACTTTTCTGGTAGAGAGAAGAAACGGCATGTCGTCTTGGCCCTGAAGCAGAATGCTGTGTTTAGTTTACATCTGATGTACCGGGACCCCTCTCCACTCGAATATTGTCCCACAAGCTGTAATGGTCATGAAGATGACTCTTGGGCAATTCAGACAGGAATCACAGTGGTGTCCGCCTCCCTGCTCTTCCAATATATACTATATGTACTGTACTATGCAATATATTTATGGATATTTTTTCTCAGTGCCTTTCTTATATCGGAGCCATGACTTTTATTAAAATAAAGGGCTTTCTGAAGTTCCTTGACTGTTTTTTCTTTGAATCTTTCGTGGCTCCCTGAATTATTACATCAGATGTTCTTCTTTGGCCTCTTCTGGAATTTCTTTTGATTTTGGCGTAGTGTCATCTTGCTGAAACTTATGGGAAAACTTCTTTCTTATGAAAATGTCAGTGATGAAATAATTGAACAGGTGGATAGTAAACAGGAGTATGTGTGTGTGTGTGTGTAGTCCAGCTGCAAGCAGTTATTAAATGCAGTTTAGTATTTTAAGGCCATTATTTTTTGAGGTGGGGAACTTCATAAGTAACATCTTTAACTAGCCCGTTGACATGTACATAGCCAGCTCCCACAGTTTACCATTTGCCTCGTCTCTGTGGATGGCCAGACCCAACACTAGAGGTGCACCGATCACCGATGTTTATAAATTCTGACGGGCGGATACCAATTTTTTTTCTTAAGAGTTTTCAAACCATACTGAGTAGTGAATTTTTAAGTGTTCTAATTACAGTTAATAATCTAATTACTATTACAGTGGAAGTAAGTCTGGTCTGCATTGTGTATGTGTTCTGAGCTGTTGAAATTTACATACGCGCCGTCCTCCCCGCAACGTGCTTTCTAAACTTTTTGTATTGTATGACATTTTGAAGTGAAAATAAAACTTTGTGCGACTCGTTCGGTCCATTTCATTCATATGTTGACTTTGTTTAAGGACTTCAGGGCTCGTGGCGGGCTCTGTGCTGTTGCTAGCTTTAGCTGCTCTGCCAACGATAGCTTCTTGAAAATTGCTATGTTCTTCGGAGTGATTAACTTTGAGCCATCGGCCGGTTGGCCGATCGATCGTCTCACCTCTACACCAATAATCTCTCAATCATCTCAAGATGTGACTAAATATTCCTTCCTTTCTTCTCTTTGTTATAATCATTATGAATTGCTTGAAAGACGAGCAGGATATTGTGTTGAGTGTTCCATGATAATATGATTCTGACAAAATGATTAATCAATCTGAATTTAAAACGTCTGATTATCACTAATTGTAATATTGTCAGTGTTTCCATGTAAATGTATCAGAGCTGATGGGATTTTGTGTTGTTTGTCTGCAGAGCTGCAGAAGAAACAAGAACAAGAGAAGAATGAACTAACGGAAAGGTTTCAGTCGGCCGAAATAGTACTGAAGGTAAAAATAGATTTTGTCGAAGAAATTTTGACTGCAATCTTGACATCGGTTTCATGCTCTAATATTTTAAATCTTAACTGTAAATGAAGAGGAAAGTGGAGGAACTGACGACAGATCTGAGAGTTTATAAGGAGCTAAAGAGGAGAGTGGAAGAATCGACGTTTAAAAAGGACCTGAAGAGAAATATTCAGGTACAGATCCACTGTATGTGTATGTCCGCTTTATACACGCATTAAATATAGTAGTATGAAGTAGTTTTCTGTTCCCCCCCTTACCCTCCAGGCTCATGGCAGCCCTGGTGCATTCTGGGAGTCTGAGCAGGAGTCTCTGCTGTTTGTCATTGAGATGAAGAGCGAGCGTGTGCAAGAGCAGAACAGGAAGCTGCAACAGATGGATGATTTGGTAGGTACACCCACTGAAGAAACAGACTACTTGATAATATCGCTTTGTTTTTATTTTTGGAAATGGTAGTCTCTTACTTTTATCAATGTATGCAAATAAAGTATTTCTATAACTGTCAATAATTGCCTCACTTCCTTTCTTCTACTTCCTTTTATTTATTTATTCTCCTGTTTCCCTTGCGGCTCTCAGATGAAGAAGAATTTGACTTTGGAGGACCAGATCATCCACGTTCTGCAGCAGAATGAGGACCTCAGAGTGCGAATGGATAACTGCCAGACTCTCATTCAGTACGTGCTTCAGTACATTTCTCCTCAGCTCATTATGCATGAAATTGGCGAAACCTGCTGGAGAGTGCTCAAAAACATCTGTTACATTTTCTTAGAATAAAACAGCCCATTAAGCAAAACTAACTTAAACTAAATATGTAGTCTTCTACTACAGTCCTTAGTGTCCCGGATACAAGAGCAAATATATATAAATGACAGCTTCTTGTGAAACAAGTGAAATAATTTTGGCAGTTGTGTGACCTCTCAGCACGGGCCAAGACCTCCTTCTGTCAAAGGTTGTAGCTTGTGTTTTTCATTAACCTCAGCCCCAAATACCTGAAAAGGTCACCGAGAGACTCAAGCTTTTAAAGTTTGAATTGTTTTTTTAAAGGCAAGTTGCATCACACATACAAGGAGAAACATCAGAGATGATGTTCTCTGTTATAATAATAATAATAATACATCCTAAATATGAGCACATGCCAAGATTTTAAAACAATGGTAGAAAACAGACTTATATATTATGTTATATTATAAAGATGTTGTGTCAGAAGGAGTCATCACACTGGTGTAAGCAGAAATTGAGATGATGACGTGGCTAAACAAGGTCCTTTCAGATTTGCTCATATCGCCACATGCTGTCGTGGAAGGTGTATTACTCCTACAGAACACAACGGAAATACAATGCCCAAAGTCACATGATATCTTTCTGTTATTGTAAAAAATCTCATTATTTATTCTGAAGTATTATATTTTGTTAAGCTTTTGATTGGGAACATTTTTTTATTTGTGAGAGAAACAAATCACATCCTGTAAACTAATGAATGAGGGAATTTTAAAACAATTTCATTATCTTTTCGCTATTTTGGCTTGATAATGCGTGCATATTTAAATATCAAAAACATATAATTATCGTACCATAATTTCCACTTTCACAAAGTAAAATCTGTCTCGTACCGAAGGGGAGCCAGATCCTCGTTCTGATGACGAGGCAGCTGGTTAAAAAAAAGAAAGAAAAGAAAAACAAGACTATTAATTGTGGTGACTGATCCCCCCCCCAAAAAAGAATACAGGCATTAACACAGAAACGTTTTAGAGAAGCAACTGTATTCTGTTGAAACTATTATTATGTGGCTTTGTGTTAAATTGAGCTGGGCAGAGAAAAGTCGTTTCACCGTTGATCTTTATCTGCTACAAACTGAAAAATGTGCTTAAACTGATCTATTTGTTTCATAGAGATTAATGAGAATTTGGCAACACTGTAAAAACGATGGCAAAAGATGCCTAATGTATGTTGCTATGCCACAAGTCAGTTGTCCAACCCCGTCTCCAACTGTGAACACAAGTTTGAGTGTTTTCTTAAAAACACAACAATAATTTCTCGAATGTCTATTTTTCAGGCAAATGTCAAAGGAGCAGCAGGAGATGAAAGTGGCGCTGGAGAAGCAGGTATTAATCAACCAGAAGCTTTCTCAGGAAAAGGAGCAGCTGATGTTCAAACTGAGACACAGAGACTCTTGTCCCACCATCCACCTGCCCACCATGGTGCAGGAGTTCGCCCCCAGATGACTCTGACCGCATGAGCCTGAACGTGGATCCTCTGTTACTAGTAGATAGAAATCTGACTCCTGTGTTTGACTCCACTACTGCCTACAAAACTCGCAAGGAAAGAAGAAGTTGGCCTGGTTTACCCCCCAGTAGTTGGGCTTACTAATGGGCTACAGCTGCTTTTCCTCCCAGATGCCCGGAGAGCAACAAGCGCCATCTCCTCAACTCTTTTGTTCTCGGTCCAAGTTTCAGTTTCTTTCAACTTAAGGGCACCGCTAGAATAATTCTTTCCCAATTGAGCTGCAACTCAAATACTAATCTTAGCTAAATGAGCCAAGTTACAGCTTAAGAGTGAGACACAGACCCACTTCACTCCCTGATGTCGCACAGTACATCAGCTACATGGACTTTAAACTGGACCCTGTGTGTAAATACTGTTAGTCTGGGATTATTCCGGGTAAAGGTGCAGCCTCGTTGAGCTGCTGGTGTTATGGTTTGATTTTAATCTTTTTTTCTGTCTGTTTACTGACAGATTATATTTTGTTATGACAGTTAATGTGTTTTGGAAATCCTCAAACTGACGGACTGTTCTTCTTCTGTTTGGACTGAGATCACAGAGATCACACATTGTTCACAGGATTGACGGATCAGGGTGGGGCTTGGTCACTCCATAATGAAGTCTTTGACCCATTTTAAAAAAAATAGACTGGAGACATATTGACGACTTGTTAGCTAGGTACTTTGGCTAGAGACATAAGCGTTAATATGCTATCAACACATAATATTCAAGAAGGCCAAACAACTTTCCTCATCCTGAACCTTCACATACAAACTGTCTTATCCACCAGAAAGCCATAATAGTCTGTCAGGCTAGTCACTCGCTAACAGACAGTAAGCTTTCTTCAATTGGACAGGTATCGTTTTTTAAGAATATCAACTTTTTTTTTACTGCTGGGTTAAATAAATCATGAATGGATGGTGCATCTTGATTAACATTTTGTTCATTTGATATTTTCCTCAATCTGACTATTTTCTGGTTCTCTGTTAAATTGAATAGCAGCCCTGTGAAGACTGCGATCGTTGGACCCACTGACTTCAGGTTACAGTGGGAAGATGTTTGTCACCCAGCATCAGTGACGACAATCTGCGTGCCCAAATACTCCAACGCTAGCATAAATCTGACAAACTTAATGTCAGGCTGACGGTTACCAGTCAGGCCACTAGCCGATGATCTTCGCTTCATCCACGCCACGGTGGAAGTTGGTTTCTCAGGGAGATTTATCTTCTAGAAATATTTGTTGTGCCTAATCTAAATCTGAATGTCCAAATTTATACCACAGTCTCTAGCCGTTTGACACTGATGAATCCAGCAGGGGTCCTGAGATTAAATGCTTTGCTCAGTGACAAATGTTGTGGGTTAAGAAAGTTACAATGCACCACCTTCAAGTGTTCCTAAACATTTCGGTCCAGAGTTCCCTCGAATGGCGTCAGTTTTTTTGATGTTTTTTTTAAAGAGTTTTCGATCTACAGTGTTCTAAGGATGAGTGTGTTTGAGCATGCATCTTAGAAGTCTTATTGATGACCCCAACAGCTTTTCTTCCAATTCAAAATGAGCAAAATGTTTAAAATTTAAACCGATTAACCTTGAAATGCTACAAAGGTCAATAAAAGTCAAGTATGTGAACCGTCAGACTTTAAAACTGGCACCAAACAGAGCTAGGCCCTATTATTACCTCAGTAAATCTAAAACTAAATCAATATTTTATTCATTTTTCTATTTCCCTTTGGTGTCATTTTGGCTGGAGTCAGATGAAGATTTTTTAATCTCGATCTCTGTTCATTACTCCTGTTGGGGGATGAGACGATGTATATTTCTATTTTTCAAAGGTTGAATAATCCAACTACGGGCGAGCACTTTTAACTTTCTAGCACGTTTTATAGCTTATTATCTTAACAAGCTTTTTCAGTAAAAAAAACAATGGGAAGCAAAATTTATTTGATGTTTTTGGCATGAAATCATCTTAGATCTTAAAAGTTTACCACAGGTTTTGTAACATCCAAACGATGAATGCTAGCGTGCTAAGATCATTCAAACATCTGAAAATACATACAACATACAAGAGTGAGTTGCTAGATAACATCATGTCATCACCATTAGTTAATGAAATGCTTGTTAACGGTTAACTGTTTAGTACTCAGAATAAGTTCTAAATAAACAATAAATAATGAAAATACAGCTTTAACTAGTGGAAGGAGAGCCAAGTGTTTATAGAAATCGAACAGTTGGTGGTGTCAGTTGTCTAATTGGCATTGAATTGGGGGTTTGGGTCTCCATGAGAGTCAACTCTTGTGGAACAAGTTGGCGAACTAGTGTGGCGGGTGAGTTAACTGGTAAAATGCCATACGGGTAACAACATACAAGGAAAAAAAGACTGGATAGTTTCTTGTTTAATTCCTGACCCTACATTTGTAATCATGATTTTGCTCACATGCTCCAAATCTTGCTAACTGCAATGTTCTGATGAATTAACTAGTCTGTGATTTAGCCTTGAAGCAAGGGCGAAACAAAGTGAAACTGGTAAAAGGCTAACTAGCCATTAACATGGAAGGTTGCAAGTTCCTGAACCAACGTTATTATGACGCCACAACAGCCAGATAAGCTAACATGCTAAGTGGTAGTTGACAAATTAATTTAGCATAGTTTATGTAAGACACACATTTGTACCATTAGATTCCATCTCATGACTGACTGCAGATGTCGCTGCTTTTGCGTAGTTTCATGACACTGGTGGCCGCAGAGCTAACAATTAGCTAGAAGGCTAATTATCAGAATTCTAGCTAGTAACATTCTGGCAAAAAAAGCTCAGCTGGGTTAACGTTGAATTAACTCGGCGGATGGGGACAGACTTTATTCGTCTATCAGCTGCTTTTTATACTCAAACGAAGCACGTTTACATCAGGTTATCCCACAACGCGTCTCCGCTGAAGCGATGCCCCTCTGGCTCTGTTCTTTCAAAGATTAGCATGTTTATGGCGCAAAGTTGTGTTTAATAAGATCCATGTTCTGTCACATTCGGTTCTGTTTCTTCCGGTTCCAGTTCTATTTTTTGTGATTAAAAACTTATTTTACTTCAAGAACTGAAGTGTATTACATTTAAGTTCATAAATAGTTGGAGAAGAATAACAACTGCCTTTTTAAGAGCTGGATAACTGTCGGTTTGGGATGTAATTGTGTTACTTTTAAAGATGTGAAAATATTGACCTGTTTTTCTCTTTTTGTTAACCGATGGATTAATGGGCCTTTGTATTGCCAAAAAACATGTTTGTCAGTGTTATGACAACTTTCTCCTTATGCACAGGCACTTTCACCGGTATTTCACCCGGGAGTATGTATAAGAGAGATTTTTTTCCCATGTTGTAAATAGCTTCAATTTTTTTTCTGCTTGTATAAAACATTTTCCCTTTTTCCTGGTTGGATTTAAGTCCAGCTGGGTTTTTTTTGTTTTTGGTTTGACTAAATAAAAAAAACTACAACAGAAACTGGTTATTCCGTGTGGCTTGACAGAAAGACAAGGAAAGAGCTGGAGCCGATCCCACTGCCTTAGGTGGAATATCAATATGGTATGAAGATGTAGAATATTTTAAGGGGGGTAGACGAGATAACACTAACCAGAAGTACCATCCTTAATTTGTTGGAACTACTTCTGAAGGAGTATGAATAGTAAAGAATAGTGAGAAGATGTTGAATGAAAATATAATACAGCTGGAAGCATAAATTTTCCTGCTGATGTTGAAATGATAACCAACTTTAACTATAACCCTAACTTTCTTGTTTAAACTCTATAAGTACATTTTGGGATGTTACCGGTATTCATATGCAACTAGAACATATTGTGTGCCTTAAATGCACTGATAAGCTAGTCTCTCGGTTTTACAATAGCAGGTTAAAATTCATGTTGATTAACCCTAAATGAGTTCTCTGGCTCAGAGATCGACTCTCAACTGAAATAGAACATCTTGGGTACAAAAAAAAAAAAAATTGTGTCATTGAAATGTCACCGCTACTAGCATCCTTAATGAAGTAAAACTTTTAAACTAGGGTGAATCAGAAAACTGACCGTCTGCTCTTGTCCAAAAGGTTTCATCTCTTTTGGGGTGGGAGAGGATCGGGCAATTTGCACGTATGCCTGGAGGGCAACATATCCCCCCCAAAAAGAAATGTATTTGTCTAAACCCCTAAACCTTTTAGCATGACCCAACAAAACCTTTTGTGAGTTTCATTCCACATTTCTGATGAATGTGGAATGACAACCGTCTACCAATTGCAGGATACTCCATTTCTAATAATGTAAAAGGTATAAATGAGGAGAAAATAGTAGAAATAATAAGGGAAAGTCCAATGATTTGTGAACATTCGTTTCAATGATAGTCTGCTGCTTTCAGCTGAAATTATAAATAGATGCTGAAGAGGCCCTCAGGAATTATTGGCACCCTTTAAAAAAAATTGTCTCTAGAGTTTATACCCATGATCTGAAACTCAAATTATCTACAAACATCTAGCCTGTGACTCAAGTAAGAGGTTAGATTAAAAAAATAAACAACCTTTAAAGTCTTAATATAAATCAGAAATGTTTCCCTAATTGTGTGACACAATCATTGTATAAGATCGGAGACCTTTCCTCTACAAAGAGAAACTTTCAAAACTCCATCAGATTCTTTGGTTTAAAGACGTCTCGCCTCTCATCCAAGAAGCTTCTTCAGTTCCAACTGTTAGAGTGGCTAGACCCGAACCCACATGGATGATCTCAGAACCATTCTGGGGTGGATTTTGAGAAGTGCTTCAGATGGAAGGTCCAATCATGGCCCACTAAGTTTCCTGAGAGAGGCTTTTGGGGTTTTACCCGGTATCATCTTTGTTTATGACGGAGTCCATGGAACCAGGCATTTTAACAAGATTTCGAGAGCCTTTGGAAGAAAACCAAACCCACAGCATCAGAGATCCACCATAAGACTTCCCAGTGGGTTTTAGGGGCTTCACTTTAGCGTATGTGTAGATGACAAGGAATGGTTTTTCTTGCTACCCTGCCAAACGGCTGTGTTTGATGGCAGTGAGGGAGACTTTCTGACACCAAGATTCAACTGACCTCTGTGCTTCTCTAGCTGTAACCCTTGAAAAGTCTTTTGCGAGTCAAACCATCATCTCAGTGCATCGGGTCAGTTTTCAGACACATCTTCTTCTAGGTTGATTTTTATTACACCCAAGTAAAACAGGAAGTTCATTATTCACCCCTTCAAAGTTCTATCCTACTGAACTGGTGAACCTAAAAATAGGAAACAGGACTGGAAATGTAGTTCTGCTACCTTTAAATCACAGGATTTCCTCAGGGCGTAAGTAACTGTGTCACTTAAATAAAAAAATATCACAGGAAAGTGAATTGAGCTCAGATGAAGAATCCCAGGAATAGAAAGAAGATTCAAAATTAATCAGGAGCTCAAATTATAGCTAATAATGCATTTCAACCTTTTTCCCCTCACATTAAATTATACAGCGGATAAATTGACATTAAAAACTGGTGTATGCAGTAGAACTTAATTAAGTTCTAATTAAGTGCTTTAGAACTTAATTAATAAATGAATTGATACATTGCAGAAAGTGTCTTAATCTCTGAGAGCAATTGTCTGTCAATATAGGCTATAATAATTGATCCAGTTAGTATTTCTTATATATAGTTAGATATTATATTACTTGTTGTTGCATATTAGTTAGTTAGAGCTTTTTTAGCCTCACGTCAAACTGATACAACAATAATTTGCTGCAAAATAAATGAATAATTATAAAACTACCTTCATGACATTTTTTCTTCTGCAAACTTAATAATCGAGACTGAACCAGAAAATATTTCTTGTATAGAGTAGTTATATTCTTGACGGATACTTTTTCTTTTAGCTTATGTACTGAAATAAAAACAGACATTAAATCCTACGGACAGCATTAGCCGATGTTAGAACAAGATTTTGCATTACTTGTTGCTGTTGAGTATATTTACAGTCTGAAACTGGTACTTACATTTAAATAAACTTTTAACAAATTTAAATCTAGATATTGTAATACATACCACATACCACTAGAGGGCAGCGGAGGGTTTCCTGGAGAGGTGACGTATTGAAACTGCTGCTGAGATTGATCCAAGGACCTTTAGGACCAGTTCACATTGCAGGTTGCCATGTTAAAAGTTTCTTAACAGATTTCTACCATCATCATGACCTTCTCTTTAACTTTGATTTAAAGTTCCTCTCTGCAGATGTGGTGATAGTATAAGACATTCAGCGGTGGTTCCCAGGAGATGCTGTCCAAACCTTTAACTGGTACTGCAATTCATCTTAAAGCACCATCTTTTGCCTGACCACCGGGATATGTTTCTGTTTTTCATTTTGCTGTATGTTATAATACGTGATTGATGCTGTTGATGTTTGCAGCTCTGACAGCCTGCTGACAACACGGAACAGCAACCTGACAGATCATCTCATCACCACGACACGAGGCAAGAAACTAGGATCAACGTCATGAGATCAGAACAAAGACATAATAAAGGGTTTAACTTGTGGTCTAATTAAATATCACGTTTGGGGGACGCTGCAGCCCACCAGGAGTCAGCATTGCATCTTAAGCAGAAAAAAGAATGGACGTTACTTATTAAGTGTTTATTTCCTCAGCTAGAGAGGATAAGTAGTTGGTTTTGGTTCATTCAGCTGATTGTCAGCAGCATTCTAAAAAAACCCTGACTTGACAGACAGACACAGGATGGGAGGTAAGACATGTGGCAGGAACCAGTCCATTTCTGGAGTGTATGCAGATATCCAGGATACATAAGGCTTTTCTTTTTTTTTTTCATCATTTCCATCTATTATAACTACACAACAAATTTTAATAAAACTTGATATAAGGGTTGGATTATTATGGTATTGATGAAGAGCCCGTTGCCTTTATAAATTCCACTATATTCCACTTTCTTTTTAACATAACAGGGTAAACCTTTTTTGACCGTTTGATCATGGAAAGAGAAACCGATGAATTTTGGACTAGATCCAGAAGACGGTGTGGTTCCAAAGTATTAACTTCTTTAACTGAGCTCAAAAAAGTTATACACAGTTTTGCATAAAAGCTTAAGCAGAGGTTGACACTGGCAAGGGGCGTAGCTGGTTGAATTTTTTGCATCATAAAAAAAATGATGACTCTGGTACAGCTGTTTTCCCTACAACAAAAGTTCTGGACGGATCCAAGCTGTATTTATCTGTTTTCACGTTGAAATAATCTAAATAGAGGTGTTACGCATTAACAGGGATCCAAAATTGTTGGCAGATTTGTGAGTGTTTGGAGGGAATACTCTTCACACAAATAAAAGCTCACTAATAAGCTTGTTTTCTTTATATTATTCCTTTATTTACGGTTCAACATGAGTTATGCATATCCGTTAGGTTAAAATCTTTTTCTCTCATGAGTTCATTTAATTTAAAAAACATTTTGCTTATAACTAGTCTAATGGAATTTCATGGAACCTCATTGAAGTCAATATTCTTAATTTGTATGCTTCGGCTTCTGGGTTTTTGCTTGGTCTCCAAATAATCTTGTTTCCTTTTTGGATTTCTTTTTTTTTTCTCATTAAGTGGACAAATGTCAAAAACCTTCTCATTTGTTGTGAGGTGAATCAGAACATTCTTTTTACAGTATGATTAATGTTAGTGTTGGCACTTTATTATCACTTTGTACTAGATACAGGACAAAGACGTGAAATTAATTTTGTGCATTTGACCCATCCTTGAGTTTTGCTCTGGGTTTTGCTCACAGACCTTCCAACACGTAGACTCTGGAGCTGATCCTCTGATCTGAGGACGACCGCTCCATCATATGGGCCACAGTCGTCCCATTTTGTCCACGATTGTGGACAAAATTGACCAAATGTTCCCCTCAGGATGAAGTTTGATACCTTTGGTGATCCTGACTTTCCTTCTTGCACCATCAACGGGGCCAGCAATATTTTGGTTTGTGACCAAATACCCGCAGAACTAGAACTCGTTTTAAAGAACAGTTGGAAGCAAACACAATATGATCTTTGGAGCCTCTAATCCCAAAACATTAGAATGCACCTGTTTGAGGATCGTGGTATTAATTACATCTCTCTGTCTGACACAAACTCCAGGTAGCACAGGCTCTCCTGCAGGTTGTGGATATGTGAATAAGTGCAAGTAGGTGATATCATGCAACCATCATCTACGCCGCTGCGTCCGGATTTGGTCAATTCGCCGCCGCGTCCGCCACTGCGTCCGCCACTGCGTCCGCCACTGCGTCCGCCACTGCGTCCGCCACTGCGTCCGCCACTGCGTCCGCCACTGCGTCCGCCACTGCGTCCGCCACTGCGTCCGCCAATGCGTCCGCCAATGCGTCCGCCACTGCGTCCGCCGCTGCGTCCGCCGCTGCGTCCACAGATCCTTTGCAATATCTGAAATACTGTTTCATACATCATTTTCAAACTTTTTACCGACGAGGAAGAATTGGTTTGATTATGGGAAAGGTGGGTGACTGGTTGATGTTTGTTGTCTGTTGGTTCCCACACTATAGGGGAGCTTTATCTCCAAAAGTTTTCTGGCCATAATTTCTCAACGAGGACCTGTCTGGGACCTGTTTTCATCTGCATTATATTTCTAAAACGCGACACATTCTGTCGCAAAAAGATGCAGAAAAGTTAGTTCATGCATTTGTTACTTCCAGGCTGGATTACTGTAATGCCCTACAAGCAGGTAGTCCCAATAAGTCTCTGAAGCCCCTCCAGCTGATCCAGAACGCTGCTGGACGGGTGCTGACCAGAACCAGGTTAAGAGAACATATCTCTCCTGTGTTAGCTTCCCTTCTATGACTCCTAGTAAAATCTAGAATCCAATTCAAAATCCTTTTGCTCACTTACAAAGCCCTTAACGGTCAGGCACCAACGTGTCTGAAGGAGCTCATAGTTCCATATTGTCCAATCAGAACTCTGCACTCCCAGCATGCAGGGTTACTGGTAGTCCCTAGAGTCTCCAGAAGTAGAATGGGAGCCAGAGCTTTCAGCTATCAGGCTCCTCTCCTGTGGAACAATCTTCCAATCTTAGTTTGAGGGGCAGAGACACTCTCTACATTTAAAAGTAGGCTTAAAACTTTCCTTTATGATAAAGTTTATAATTAAGGCTGGCATAAGCTAGCTCTTAGCTATGCTGCTATAGGTTTAGACTGCTAGGGGATCTCCCATGATGCACTGAGTTTTTCTCTCTTCATCCTTCACTGTCCCTGTTAATGCACCCGACTCACTTTAATGTACGTTAAATGTATTAATACATGTTAATGGATTAAATGCATGTTACTAACTTGACTTCTTCCCTGGAGTCTTTGTGTTTTCTCGCCCTGTAAGGTCACATGGTTGGTGATTGCATCTGCTGCTGTGGACCTGCTCGATGTCCAATGATCACAAGATGCTCATGATGGTGATTATTGTTGTTATCATTATTATTATTATTGTATAGTATTTCCCCTCAAGCTATGACTATATTTTACATTAATGTTAATATTATTATCAACCTGGGATCCCTGCTGCTGCCGCGGCCCGACCATGGAGATGTTGGGGAAAGTGGATTATAGCTGATATCTTTGCTGCTTTTCCCCCGTCTGTATCTCTCCTCACCTGTGTCTCTCTCTTTCTCGCTCTCACTCTCTTTTTTTTTTCAAAACCGACCGGTCATGGCAGTAGGCCGTCCAACCTGGGTCTTGGATCTGCTCGAGGTTTCTGCTGTTAAAGGGCAGTTTTTTCTCGCCATTGTCGCCAAGTGCTGCTCAAGGAGGAATTTGTTGGGTCCTGTAGATAATTATATAAAGAGTTTGGTCTAGACCTTCTCTTTCGCCAAAGCACCTTCAGACTACTGTTGTTGTGAATTGGCGCTATATAAATAAAGATTGATTGACATAGTATATATTGAGTAATTGTACTCAGTTACTTTACCTTTGAGAGCAGTGCTCTAGAGTCTTCATATTGAGGTCTGACACCTCTGACCTGCAGCCTAACAAACGCTGCTGTGAGAGAGTGTATGTGAAGACGCTCAGCGGATGTAAAGAGATCAATGTGTCAGTGTGTCTTTGACGAGCGGAGACAATACCTGAAACCCTGCCGAGTGTCTGTGTGTGTGTGTGTGTGTGTGTGTGTGTTAGCCATGGGTCACAGCCTCTGCTGTCATGTCAGAGTGTTCCCATGGCATTTCACAGCCACCTGGAAACACCTGAAGCAAAGAGGAGAGTGTGAACGGGCGAATGAGCAGCAGCTATAGAAACAGACGGATGAGGCTAATAAAGAGGTGTCAATCAGTGTAAGAGTCAGAATGAAAGAAAGAAAAATGGGAAAAACCATCAGAGGTCTACACACTTATAAATCATCCCATTAACTGATTAGACTCGTTAAAAGTTGTAAATGAAACCTGAAACAACTCTGTTGTTGAGTGATACTGTTCAGAGGAAAGTAATCAATCAGCCCCAATGTATGCAACTAGATTCATTACCTTCTCAAAATGATAAAAATCAGTGCAAAGATTAATAGTCTCCATATCAGAAAAATAGCATATAGTTCACAAATCCCACATTTAAAGGAACAGTTCAACGAAAACATTAGTGTGAAGCACAAAACACACTCGATCCAAAGTTCCCAATGCTGATCCGGGCCCTTCGACTCCATTCTCATATAGGGCCAATGTTTGATCGGCTCAGATTTGGTTATCTAGACGACGCACATTCATAATTATAATTAGTTTAGCTCTAATGTGAATGTATGCCAAGTTATATGATTCCTCTGCATCACCAACAATTACAAACATAGTTGTGAGACTTCTCATCATGTTCAGACGGAAATGGAAACACTTTGATGTGCATTGTTGGCATTCTACTTTCTGGTCATTTGTTTTGTCACAGTACTGGCGACGGCTGATGGTGACAGCCCTCAGCATTTATGCAAAAAGCCACATGAATTCCAACGTGATTGCTTTCATTTACAATGGAAGGCTGCAAATCAGATATTTGTCAGATCCAGGGCCAAAGGCAATTAATTGGAATTGAGTCACTTCCGCTCGGTCATGTGAACGCAGCTCTGACTCCTGCGTATGTGACGTATGTGCCAATGATATTGTCTGTAGTGCAGCAGCACTCCTCCTATAAATGTAAGACCATGGTACCCATCTTAATGAAGAAGATGGGTACTTTTATTTACAAGAAAAAAAAAAACAAGCATATAGCTGGACTTAAGTTCTTCAGGAGAATGCTGCAAAACCTTTCTCCTGCAAAGCATTTAAAGTGGATGAAAACACCTCACTTTTCCTAAAAACAACTAGTGGCTAGACGACAGCTTTCAGATTAGAGTCACCTGCTCCTTTACGATGGTGAAATGACATTTCTACTGTGTCTGTCCCGGCCGACACAGATGCACAGCCTTCGTGCTGCTTAGGCTTCATTAAAGCTTAATGCCAATCTGTTGGGCAGATTTAATGTAGAGGCTTTATGTCATACTATGTTGAAACCCTTCCCTCGAAGCAGAGAACTAAACTAAAACACGTCGAGAGCCTGGAGCTGCAGCCCCGTCCAACCTTCCTGCAGCTGCTCCTCCTGGCCCAATTAAATCTCATCTTGGCGAATAACAAAAGGTCACATCCTTCATCTTGACCGCTGTATCACCACCGTTTAGTTACATCAATTGCGCTCCTCTCTTCTCCCGTTTACAGTTTTAAGCGCCTTTTTTCCTCATTTAAGATACTGACAAGAGATTAGAAGTAGTAAAAAACAAATTTGTAGTTATTTCCTGTTAATATTTTTCCCCTGTTGGGCTCTAATGAGAGGAGTCGCCCCTTCACTTTCAAGAGGGCTTAGCAGCAGTTAGCTGGCTCCAGGCTGCAGGGACAATAATCACATTTTAACTCAAACTCACACCCGAGCCCTCACAATAACTCACACCACTTAATTCCTCCTTTCAGAGCTGGTGATATAACGCCAGAGGCAGAATTAATAGATGCTAATGGTCGCCTCCAATCAAAGCCGAGCTCAATCCAAATCTGCCAGTGAGGCCTATTAATTAACATGTGGAGTGGGCGGGTGCTGACACACTGAGGCAGGATGGGGAGGAAAAGGGGCTCAGTGGTTCACACGGGCCTCTGCAGGGCAGCCCATTGAGGGTGGAGGCAGGGGGGCTTTGTGGAGCTTCGCGGGCCACAATTAGAGGTTCCTGAATGAGCTGGCATTTGTCCTCCAGGTCCAAAAGCTGCAGCGAGTCTGGCCGAATAAGACGTCCAAATGTTGTCTGATGAACACGAGTCACAAGAACACAGCCGGGGGATTGGACAGATTTTCCCATTTCTCTTAGAAGAGGTGTCATTTGTCGAAATGTGATCCAGAACATTCTGTTTCTGACATGTTCTGTGATATTTCTGTGTTGTTTAATATCGGAGGAGTTAATATTCGAACATTCAAATAAAGGCCCAGAACATCATAAATGTGATTTTAATGAATACTAGGGAAACAAAAGCAAAGGAAAAATAATTTTGTTGTAGATTTGATACATTATGACATCTTAATCTCTTCATCCAGATGTTTTCATAATATTTCCTCCTTTATTTAACACTTATCTATCCACATGCCAGTTTCTTACCAAAAAAAGAAGAACCAGTGCATGATTGTGTAATAAATACTTATGTTTCCCATATTTAAGATACATTTTAGACCCCAGAGCCTTTTGATGATATATTTTGTGTCGTTACAAAAGGATATTTTAAGGCAACAGAATTATTTGATTCAAATTTATTTGATATACATTAATGAGTAAAGAATGTAAATAAAAACTCTAAAAAGATTAAAAAGTGAAATTCAGCCAATAAACCTGAGCTATAAAGGCAAAGGTATAATAATCTTATATTGAGTATAAATCCTATTCCTGCTTTTTGGTTGAACTACCTTTCCTGTCACATACTTAACATAAATACAAAAATACATAAAAATTTACAGAATTACCAGAAATTGTGGTATTCGATACGGATTAAAAAAGAAAAATAATTTTTTTGAATTTGCCCCCAAAAAACCCTTTAAAGAATTGTCTTCTGTGAAATAAACGAGAGCAGCTCTACAACTCACCTCTGTTTTGGGCCCATACTTCTTTGCACCACCTTCATATACAAACACGATTAAACAGATCAACCAAATGAACTAAATCAGTATTATATAATGGCTTCAGTTTAATGAAAATTGACTTCATATAATGTAGAATATTTCGTTTTTGGGGTAATAATTGTTGAGAGACAGAGTGGGTGATACCATCGCTAGAGAGGAGGGGAGCTGTGAAACTTACTGAGAATCTTCTCTTTAAAAATCGTTCTTACCCTCTGAATTGTTTCTCCGCTTCCATCCTGTTGACATGGAAATGTAGTCAAATTTGCAAAAGCTCCAGTGAAGATGTTTTGGAAGGAAACCGACAGACGGCGTATAAAGTCCCCGAGCGACACGGACCTTCAGACAACTCTGATGTTCTACTGGATGAAAGTGGTAGGTTTGTTCCATCCACCCACCACCGACCTTTGCTACATGGTTATTACCAAAATCGGTAGAAACCACTTCTTAATAACCCCTGACCCTAACTCTAACCTCGACCTTCGCTACATTTCAACCCGTAAGCATGTTTGCACGCTTGTTTGCCATGATATCACTTTTAGCTTAAAGGCTCTAGTAAACATTTCTGTTCTTAAAGGTGTCATTATTGACCTTCCATCAATTTAATCTCATTTCTCTGGGTTCCTTGAAATTTTGGAAGAGAATGAGCGATATAGAGAAATGTATGCATTAGAAGAAAAACAAATCCCCATGTTGTTCAGATGTGTCAGTAATTCTCACACATCTGAACAACTAATTGAAAACTGCTGTTTTTATCCAACAGCAGTTTTGTCGGATAAAAAAACCTCAAGCAAATATTGAAATGAGTGTGTGATAAAAAAATATGTTTCATTTTGGGATGAACTGTTCCTTTGGCATGAATTTCCAATGTTGCAGCTGGTTGAGGTTGAGCTCATTGAATTATTTCAGACACTGCTGGGTTTCCATAATTATGCACTAATATGTATTTCTTTGAAATCTAGAAGTCAAGTGCAAAGCCGAATAAAATTAAAAGGCAGCAGTGAAAGACCCCAGAATTGTGATGTAATGTAAATGCTTGAATGCAAATGTGGCGCTTACACAGCACGCCACCCTTGAGGAAAACATCAAAGTGGTATAATTTCAGAATCAATATGATGAGTATACTAAGATCAAGCTCAAGGGTTAACTGGTAAAAATGAGGATTCATTTCCTGACCGCTCTGTCACGTAATGACAGCTGGAAACTTTTAACACTTGGAAAACCACACAAAAGAGGGAGTTTTCTCTGACATTTGACCCCTAAGGGTCAATTGGCTTGTTCTGTGTCAATTGACTTGTCACTCAGTTACACACACACACACACACACACGCACACACACACACACACACACACACACACACACACACACACACACACACACACACACACACACACACACACACGCACACCCACACACACACACACACACACACACATATTCATTGTTATAAGTCAGTTGACTGAAAAACTCTCCTTGGGTTTTGGACTTTTGTTAGGATTAAATAAGATATTTGGCAGGATCGCTAACATCATTAAACTGTTCCTGAAACAGGGAAGGGCCAGTGAGAGCAGGCTGATTTCAACGCCGACCCTCACGCCTTGTCAATGTTGAATATTTAATCTTGATTGGATTTTAGTGTGTGATTCAATTTTACTAATGTTCTTTTTAAAAAGAAAACATTTAGCAACCTATTACCTTTGATTAAGACAATTTATATTCACTTTATTAAATGTAGTCAGAAAACTGCAGATGTCCTGTCTGCGGTTGTGCCGACACCTGCACCCACTTTGTTCTGAAAGAAGCAGTTGGATTCAAATCCCTTTCTGTGTGAAGCTTGCATTTTTCACTCAACATTGAAGGACAAAATATGTTCTTGTTGTCTATTATTTCCCAGCCACTGACATGGTAAGTAGATAAATAATAATTATCAGTTGTAATTATTTGTTATTCTGACTTCACCTGCCAGTGGTTATAATGTTATGGCTGATCAGTGTGGGAGAATCGGTGACTCTAAATTGAGCTATCCTTATTATTAATATTATTACGATTATCATTAGAATAATAATGATAATCACCAAAAATAATAATAAAATTACCAAAAGAATAATAAACACATTCCACTTAAAATATGTTTGTAAATTCAGCAGATGCAGAGCCAAAACAATTTAATTCAACAAACCATTTTTTCCCCAGTGTATTAAATCTAAAATACGCCAATAATAGGTCTCATTATTATTATAATTAATATTATCTCATTACCTTCTTTTGATTTGTAAATTAACTTATAATTACTCTGCCTGTTTAACTAAATCATCTTCATTTTCATCCCCATCATCATTTTCATCATCAACATCCTCCACCTCCTCGTCTTCCTCCTCCTCATCATCATCATCATCTTCCTTCATCCCCCTCATCTTCCTCACATCATCCTCATCCCATCCTCCTCACATCGTCGTCATTATCATGTTCGTCTTCTTCTTCTTCTTCCTCATAATCTTTATCATCTTTCTCCTCCTCCTCATAATTTTTCCCACCATCCTCCTCCTCCCTTTCCAACCCTCGTCAACAAAATGGCTGTCTGAAAGGTTGCTTCTGCGCATGCTCAGCGCACCTCTGTCAGGCGGGGAGGGGCAGGGCAGGTATCTCTCTGCAGCTTGTTGGTTGACACAATCCCGGCAAAAAGTCCAACATGAGGCGGCAGCAGCCACCAAGACACAGCGACTGATCCCGGACCCGCTGCCCGCCTCTCTTCACTCGCAACCGGCTACAGCTCGGAGAATGTGCGCTGCACTTTGACCCGGCACTTTGAGGGGAGTTTGGGTTTTTTGTCCTGCGCGCGGCCGCAGCCGAGCGAGGAGCGGCCAGAGACACCGCCCCGGCTCGGACACAGGTGAGGGGGCACCACCTGCCTTCAGGTCCACAAGTCAGGATTGCGCACAGTTTTCACGCCGCGGCAGACTTTTGGGGAGAGTGATGGTTCTCCGAGGTCAGCTGGAGGTCTGAGCTCCCCTGGAGGAACTGGACTAACTGGAGGCCGACTTGTTGAAATCTTCATCATCTCCCACATCCTCTCAGCACCATGTTCCAGCACAGCACCTCCAAGAAGTGCTTCACCATAGAGTCTCTGGTCGGGAAGGAGGCGATCAGCCACGGCGGCGGCGGCTCCGCGGATGAGCCCATCCGGCCCATGGCGCTCAGGTTCCCCGAGTCCCTTCACCCCGCCGCCGCTGCCGGGGTCTTCGGATCCTGCTTTCAGGGGAGCGGCGGGAGGACTTTGTATTCGGCCGGGCCGGACTTGGTGCTCCAGGATCCCGGGACGCACACACAGAGCCCCGGCGGGCTGCCGTTGCACCCGCTGCAGATCCCCGCACAGAGCTTCTTCAGCCCGCAGCACCGGGAGGCGCTCAGCTTCTACCCATGGGTGCTGCGGAGCCGGTACCTGGGACACCGCTTCCAAGGTGAGCCGGGATGAGACGGATGTGTGTGTATGTGTGTGTGTGTGTGTGCGCGTGTCAATGTGCGCGTGTGTGTGTGCGCGAGTAACAGAGTCCGCGCTAGTTTCATTTTTTCCGGGTTATAGTGTTTATTTATATTTACATTTTTTCTTCTGATTAACGCAACTTTCTACCAATATCAGATAGTATCTAGTTTTTATCACTATAAAATACTTAAAAACAATTGTAATTAGAAATAAAATGTAATGGAAGTAGGAATTGTAATAATATTAATTCTCCCCTTTATTTAGCAATAAACATTCTTTTTTATTATCACCTCTCCTTTTAATATTTATTATATATTTAAGGGGAATTATTATTATTATTATAATTATTTTAATTATCTCTGCCTAACTGATTCCCAAACCGGATCCGTTGGGGTTCGGGCTTACAAATACTGTCCCTGGTTCTGTCAGCCAACAGAGTGCGAGGGGTAACTATATGTTTGGGAACAGATGATCCGCTGTGACGACACCGACAGGGAACAATGGAAAGAAGAAGATTATTCCTGCTTACTTACAGATCACTGGTTATTGTTTGTCGAATGTTTGTTATCCTGTGATCAGTGGAAAGAATTTCATAATAGTTTGAATGTGATAATTGATTCTTTAATTGAAATGAGTCAGTCCAGGTAAATTCAGTGAGCAGATTATTATTAAGTCTCTTTGACCTCTAACCTATAAATAATATTTCCTGTAAAACGTCTTGATAATTCACATAGTCTACTGTAGTTTTTGTTTTTTTTCATACCAGACTTGGACTATGTTGATGTTTTAAAACAATTTTCATTCATTTTTATAAAACTTTTATGGAATGATCGAAAATACACCAGAGTGTCTAAATCAATCAATCAATCAATCAATCAATCAATCAATCTTTATTTATACAGCGCCAATTCACAACAACAGTTGACTCAAGGTGCTTTCCAGAAAGAGCAGGTCTAGACCAAACTCTTTATATAATTATCTACAGAGACCCAACAAATTCCTCCTTGAGCAGCACTTGGCGACAATGGCGAGAAAAAAATCGCGTTCTAAACGACCGAATCAGAACTTTTAAAAAATATGAGGCTAAAGCTGCTCTAAAGGCTGAACTTCCTAGTAGTATAGAGATTCTTTAACACCAATTATACGTTTAGTTATTTATTATGAAAATGAGGTAAAAAAAGGATCTTTAATCAGTGATTTATTATATGTAACCTACTAAAACACTCAAGTAGGCCTATGCTGCATTTCAACACATCAATTATAACTTTGCTCATTAAGAATCACCCTTCATATAAAATCTGTTAGGGTAAAGGTTCAAAAAGGTTTTTCAGCATCCAAAAAAGTTACTATTATTACTTACATTTGGGACCTTCTATTTAATTATGAAAGGAACATATAATATATATATATATAGGCCTTTGTGTCTTTTCAGCGGAATTTTCGTTTCTTTTTAAAACACTTTTAAACGATGTTAGATTACAAAAAAATTGTTTGGCCGCAGGTTAGTTTGATGGATTCATTGTAAATGTTTTTATTTTAGATCGGTTTATAACATAATTTACAAAAAAAGAAAAAAGAGAACGAGTGCTTCACAGTGAATATATCACGGCTGCATTCTCCAGAACAACGTTAAAATAATGTTCTAAAAGATTATATGTATAAAGAGTTTTTGGAAACTCTTCATATAAATGATGCCACACGTTTTTCAGCATGTGAGGCACGACAGCTAGTGTGAGCAAAATCTGTGAGATGATGCTTTTGTCGGATAACGTCATCAAAAAATGATTAAAGAAAAAGACACAAGAGAATGGTAGAATAATGATAATAATTGTTGAATTTAATACAGTGGTACTTTATTTATTTTTAGAATTGATTGTGAATTATTAATTGATAATAATCATAATAAAACATATAATAATAACCCATTAATAAAATATAACACAATTATAAAAATTATATATCTTATATATTTTTCCCCCTATCATTTATAAACAAATACAAAAAACTTATTTCTCTACTTTATTATTATAATAGGAATTTAAAAAAAAAAATTTTTTTTTTTTAAGGAAGCCAAAATATTTAATCTATTTCTAAATAACGCCTGTTCAGGGTTAGTTTACTGAGAAAATTAAATCGGAGACTATCTCGTAAGAGATCATTTCTATAATTTTAACTCTGGTTTCATCTTCTCTGTCGCTGAGGGTCTTTGATAAATAATCTGTTAGAAGCGTTTATTTTTAATCTTGTGATTGAAATATTTACTTTTATGACTTACTTCTTGTTTATCCTCAATTTAAGACAAAATTTATCCTGACAGATTTGATCTGTGCGATTGACAGCTGCAAGTTTCCACAAAACCCAGTGACTGACGGAGTTCAGTTCAAACAAGCTTTATTGACATGAGACACATGAACCACTTAGTGGATCCCCCTGTGATAAAAATGTTGTGCCTCAATTAATCAGCAGATCAATTTCCCCCTTTATTAAAACTGGTTAATTAAAATACCATAAAATGATTTATAATGAGTGTAAAAAAAAATTCTATGTAAAACTTCTGCTTCTTCTTCTTAATAATAATAATCATAATAATAATAATTGATACTTAATTTGAATTTTTTCATCGTGGTTCAGATTTACGTTGTATTTAATGGATAGTTTAATGGTCATTTATTTATTATGGTAGGAGCTCTTTTTACTGGTCAAAGACAATGATATTTCATTTATATATATGATATAATACTCTAAATAACAGAGTCATGCTAACCGCTAACAGCATGAATGATAATTATATGACCAGGAAATCTTACATTTTTAACAATTTAATCTTAAAATGTAAATACATTTTAAATTATCTACAAACATGTCAGGATGCTGATGACAATAGAGAATGAATGTTCAAAATTTGAAATGCATCATAAAATTAGGATGTTAAGACAAAATGTTTTTTATGACTGTTATAAAGGTGTTATAAGGTGTTATAGCGTGATGTCCATGCAGGAAGTCTGTTTAGTTAAAAGCAGCATGTTTTTCCATGCAAACACACAAGCACACACACACACACACACACACACACACACACACACTCACACAGACACACACACTGCTTTTCACTTACCGCAGTGCAGGCTTTTGTTCTCAGAGGTCAGATCTTTGATGGCTGTAAAAACACTCAGAAATGGGAGAAACAAACTGAATCTGATTGTTTGAATTGGAATGTCTCATAATTCAGATTTTCTAATTTTTTTGTTTAATGTAAAGGAGATGAAACTTTTCACAGAATGCAAAACATTTCTTAATGGTTTAATTGTTTGAAAGTGTGCAGAGCAGGGGACAAAAATAACTGCAAGATCCCCTCCTCACATCAGACATGAAACCACTGGTTAATCAGCTGATGTGTTTTTCCAATCAATCTCTTTTTTACATTCCCTTCTTCTCCTTGTGGAAGTTTCTGGATACGTAAATATTGCAAATTAAAAACACACTTGTAGTGTTTGTAACCGTCTGGGTCACACTCTTCTAATCTACATATTGAGCCCTGTTTGGCAGACAACTCCTGATGATGTCATAAACCATTTAGCAGGTGAATCACTACTCGTTTCCATCAAAGTAAGGAAACGAGGTTCGTCTCTAAAGTCTGCTGTTATTATATATTATCCATATAAAGCATTAACGTGGGGTTCTGCTCTCAATCCTGTCTGACTTCCTGTCCGTGGCCACCGGCTTTGGTTTGGTTGATTTAAGACAGAGATAAAAATGACTCTCTGACCTGAGTTGTGATTAAATTGCAGCATCTACCTCGTCCATGAAGGTTATTAGTTTTACCCGTGTTTGTTGGATTGTAAGCAGAATCAAACAAAAAACAGATTTCCATGAAGCGTGCAAAGAGGATGGAATTTAGACCCCATTAAATTTAAGTGCATCTGAATAATGGGACAGAATTTACTTTTCACTTTTACAATTTTTTTTTTTTTGAAGGGTCCTTTAATTTTTCATTTAGTAATATAATTTAATTACTTCATTTAAATTTTATGTTGATATCTATTGATATTGATAAAAACACAAAACGAAACAGAAATTCACCGGATTTAAGTTTACTGATCCAGATAATGATGGTTTCAGGGCTCTGAGTTTGATTTGGGGAAAGGCTTGATGGAATTAAAAAGACTCTTGGACTTTTGATTTAAGCATGTGCTGTAATGTGTGGGTCTCATTCTGTTATGAATAACTTCAGTTTTGGGGCTTTAATTTGACGGCTTTATAATTCATACACCATATTTCTTTGTTTTACTTCTCCATGATTGTGAGTTAAATCCTCAGTACCCTTATCAAAAACTCCAGAATGTGTTGATATATAATTATTTCTGTCATGTACACAGACAGTGGGCTTCAGAGTCACACATCTCTTTCTAAATTTCAAACCAGGCTGACGTGTGTGTGGTGTTTTAGTGATATATTTGTATTGTTGTAGATGTTTGGTGAACATGTTGCTGGAGCCTTTTTCTCCTCCTCCTCTTCCTCCTCCTCCTTCTTCCGTTTCCTCTCCTCCTCCTCGTTTCTTTATTATGATACAAATTAAAATGTACATATCAGTATTTCAAATAGGTAATTAATAGTGAATTACACTGACTTTTAGGATAATTAGAAAAAAGGGACATTTTCCATTTAATTTTAACAAACATTTATACTTTTACAGTTAAAATAACAATAATAATACATTTTATTTATAACACACTTTACATCTGGATACAATCTCAAAGTGCTAAAAAAGTAAAAAATAAAAAATATAAAAAAAGTTTAATGTGTTTTCCACATATTTCTGGAACTGTTGCGTGATTAATCCAGTAATTCTACTATTGCAATCTACTGTTTAGAATAATAACCCTGTGATGGCTTATTTAATGGGGCTCTGTGGTGCAGAGGAAGATCGGGCTGGGGGGGATCATACATCTGTGGTTCATCTTTTCAGGGATGATGTAAACAGAGCCCAGTTACCTGTCGCTGCCCTCCCACAAAGGTGATCCCATTAACTCTGCTTCCTCCTCTCACAGTCTGCTGCTCCTCCGTTCACTCAGACACATTTTTATTCCTTAGATGGAAGAAGCTGACAGCCTCCGCTCACCTCACCATCTCCTGTTTCTGGCATCAGGGGGGGTTAAAGGGGTCTTAACCTGGGGTCCGGGGACAACAGGGGTCTTTGACGGATACTCCATCTGAAGCTCATCTTTGCTTCTGTGATTCATTTGGTACCTGTTTGGATGATCTTCATCAGCATCTGAATTAGACGGAACAGTTCCATCATTATCTATTCTTTCTAATGGAAAATCGGCTGCAGTTATATTACTTCTTCTTACACTCTTGCATGATCGATCCTTCGTTGATCCCGATCTCGCTTTAAGTACCATCTTTATCAGCTTCTGATGGCAGGAAAAAAGTTATCTACCTTTTCACTGAGCAGTCCTTGGTTTGAGATCTCATGAGAACATGAGGGCTCCACAGACTGCAAACCAGAGCCAGGAGATTTTACATGACAAAAAAACAAACAGACACACCAAAGGACACAGATGAAAACCAAACATCCACAGCAGAGTTCTGTTGTCTTGAATTAATTCAATGGCAACGTTTCCAAAACTGCTTGACCTGAAATTTTACATTTTTATCGACTTGGATTAAATTCAACATTTCGTTTCGTGATGAGAGCTAATTTGATTCTATAAATTCCTTATTCATTTTACTGCAGGAAATTGTTGAAAATAAAAGTGTTATCTAGAAAAAAAATACTCTTTGATATGATATTTCCTCCCGTTGGAGTTAGGGGGCATAATCTTCATCCATTGGCTGCCGGCAATCAGGATCCGGTCGATGAGATCATTAAACATTTTAATAACTTTTCTTTCTTTGTTCTCTGAGCTCTGATTCGTTACTGAGGAGGAGGAGGTGTGTCTGTCAGCGGCAGGTCTCTACTTGTTTTCAGTGCCAAGGGAACCTGACTGCCATCTGCCTTGTTTCCTCCTCCTCCTCCTTCCCCCTCCCCCCCCACCCCCCCCACCCCCACCCACCCCTCTGACAGTGAAAACATTCCCAGCATTTCTCCTTTGATTATTAAGTGTTAATGTCACACAGACATTTAGTTTTGGCTCCTTCACCTCCTCATCCACATTTTTTCCCCACTACTCTTCCTCTTTTCCTCCTCTTTCTCCTTCCGTTCTGTATGCAATACATATACCAGCATGCAATACATACAGCATATACGTAGTGCATCCCGCAATATTGCAAACATCTCACATTGCAGTTCAAATAGCATGAAGGAATATACAGGAATTTAACTGAATAGTTTCATTTGGAAAATATTATTATTTTTCTCTTTGTGATGCAGGGCTTTCTGTCAGCGTTACATCTGACAGCTAATAATTATAAAATATAAACAAAATATTAGCAAACAGGAGCTGCAAGGTAAAGCTGTGGATTAGGGCTGTCACTAGGATCACTTAACCGTCCGATATCAATTATCTGAGTTATTTTTTGTTTTATTTTGCATAATTGTTAGGACTGTCTTCCATTCTTCTGTTTTAAAATAATCATTTTACACCGTTTGAAGTTTGACTGGTGTTTGTGTGACGTCCTCTGGTCGCTCTTATTCTGTTATGATGGATAATTCTTTCAGAGCAGCTGAATGTTTATCTCCGGACGGGATATTCTGTTGACTGGCGTGAACATTGTGGATCATTTAGTTACAAAACTAAACAAAATACCACTTTGGATACATTTTGCTTTTAAGACAGATGATAAAGAAAAACCTCCAGTACTGAAACAGACACACATAAAGTAGCTACATTTTAATTTGATGCTACAATGGGTTTTCACAACATAGCATATCTTAGCATCCATCTCCATGAAGAGGTCACGAATCAGTGTACTTCTAGTGCCGGTCCCAGGATCGGATAAACGGGGAGGGTCGCGTCAGGGTTGCGGAAAATCAAACTGGATCTATTGGTGCTCAGATGAACAAATACTGTCACTGGTACCATTAGCTAACAGGTTTCCAGTTGTATACGCTGTGGTGACCCCTAAAGGGAACAGCCGCGAGAAGAAGAATTTGATCTTGAAAGAATAAAGTTAAATTGGATATCTGGACCGAACACGACTGTGGCTCTCCCTGGCGTGGCAGGAGCCAACTTGAACCCCAACATCATTTTTAAATATCAGTGCAAACCCAGTCCGAGACCTGAGTGACAGAGCTTGGCCCAAACCCAATAGGCCCTCTGTTTTTTATGTCCAAACCCGGCTAGGTACCGATGGGACCCGTCGGGCTTCGGTTGGGTATCCGACTCTAGTGCGCATCTTCTCCACGTAGTTACGAGAGAAAAAGATAAGTAGCAACGGAAAAGAACTGGTAGAAAGAAAAAGATGATACGAGGAAGGAGTTTAGGAGAGATAAGCGACGACCTCCCCTGTTCCTGCTTGAACTACAAGATGTTAGCCCCCCTGTACTCAGTAGACCACCTATTAAGCGCCAAGTTAGCGCACAAGTTAATGCCTACCAACACAAGTTAATGCCTACCAACACAAGTTAATGCCTACCTAATGCCTACCAACTCCCGTAACCACAAGTTAATGCCTACCAACTCCAAGTTAATGCCTACCAACACAAGTTAATGCCTACCAACTCCCGTAACCCCCCACGGCACAGATACACAATACCCATAACGCAATGATCCTAAAGGGACAAACCTTGTTCGCTGCAACATAAGCTGGAGTTAAGCTATCCAGTTTTGCTGAGGCTTATGTTATGAATTAAAATGCTTGAAGCAGTATTTTTACGATTAATCACCCTGCCATAATTCATAAGCACCAAATTTGGACTATATCGGAAAAAAAGGTTCGGAAGTTATGTCCGAAAAACTGTTTTTTGTGCAAAATGCTCCACCCAGTGAGTAAAATAAGAACTATTCTAGTAAAATATGACATATACAAGAAAGATCTCCTCGAGTCAATTCAGAAGAACCAAATTTGGACTAAAGAATTTGAAAAAGGTCCATGAAATAGTTATTAAGTCATTGTTTTTACACAAAGGGTCTGTGGGTACATACGAGGGGGTGGATGTGGCGATGACGTAATATCGCTGACTTTTCGGGGCTATAATAATACAAACATGTAATCATTTTTAAAAAGGTACTTCCCCTCTTCACTTAAAAGAACATATTATGACGTTTGCCACGTTAATGTACCCAAACCAGACATTTTCAATACTTACATATAACGTAGATTCATAATAAGCCGCAATAATGCGCAATAAGGTGTAATAATGCGTAATAACAGATTTGTAATCCTACAAAGTGATCAGTATGTGTGTGTCAGTCCGTCAGGTGAAATGCTGACGATGAAGTTGCTGGTTCGTATCGCTCGTCAGTGAAAACGTCTTCGACGACCATCTGTTTCTTCACCGCCTTCAGTCTGTTTCCCCTCTTCTTCGCAGACAATGCAACACTTTGACATTTCTGATATTCTTGTAACAGACAGCAAGTGAAGAGCATCAGTAGCCGCTGTGGCTTAACGGACACAGAAAAGAGCAGAAATCTAAGTGTTTGATTGGCAGCTCATAGCTGATCATATCAGTTTTCATCACCTGCTTTTGTTTACATTCCTCGGTGCTTCATCTTCTCCTGTCATCACAGCAGCTGAAGCCGTTTGTCAGCGGAGGGTCTAGTGACAGGAATGTTTTCATCTCTCCGCTGATGTTTGTTTTTTTCACCTTCATTTAGATCTTATTGATTCACTTCTGGCCTCTTTTCATCTCCTTCATATTTAGCGCTGCAGCCTTCTCATGAGATAAAAGACACGAGCAGACGTGACAGAATAGAAGCTGTTGTTGCGTAAATGCCAGTTAAAGTTGTTGGAGGAGTTGTCTGCATGTTTACTCTAGTTAGAAGTGAGGAAAGCCTGATTGTCATCATGTCAAGATGAAATAGATCACAGATATGCAGGTTTGCTCTCATGTCAGCGGGATTCCTGTGTTGCCTCAATGTGTTCGCACCACGGTTGCTTATTTTAAAATAAACTCTGTAAGTGAAAATATTCTCTTCAGAAGAGAACCCCTTATATGAAATCTGCGTAGAAGTAACACATGTACAACATCAACTTTTTAAGGTCCAGCACCATACTTGAAATATGAATCACTTGCAGATGAAACACAATTAATGACGTGGCCTGATTCACGGCAATTCACGGGGTTACGTTTCCTGAAGCAGGGTCACATGACGTGTATTTCTTACACAAGATGAAACTTTACAAGTCGTACAAATACATGAATGGTACAAATTTTACCATTAATGGTCGGCTCTTAGGTTTTTAGCGGTAAGATTAAGAACACATTTAATTGACCAACCCTCCAATATTGACAACTACATAAAACCAAAAGCTGACCTCCTTTAGTACTTCGTTCCGCTCTCACAAACATAACATGCCGATGAAAATGACGATGGCGCTTTATCACAGTGATGTTATTAATTTACAGTAATGTCAAACCGGTCAGACAAGCAGAACAGCAGAATTAAGTCGAGTTGTTGGATTAAATGTTGTGTTTGATGATCTGTCGCAGTTTTAAGATCTTTGATTTGTGTGAAGCATTTGAAGTGAAGCATCCAAAAATGAAGAGAGAGAATCTTCAGGATTACTATAAGAAGGATTTTATGTAAATACATGGCCAGACTGTGTATAAGGCGTGATGTGATGAAACACACAGTGTAACTTTACGTATTTGGTCTTATAGCATAAAATTGAATATGTCAAGATTATGTCACAAACTGAGGGGAAAAGAAGTTGAATAAACTATAAATGAAACTTAAAACTTACCCAGGTGGTTCTGTTGCACAACGGCATTATGGATGGAGGTTTTCTGCGAGGTTTGTGATACCTCAGTTTGTTTGCATGATGGAAGGGGAATCAACATCTAAAGAAAAAATAAGTAAAATCCCAAAGAATCGAGCACCTGGACTTTATGTCAGCAGAGGCTTTGTGTTGTTTAGAGTTCAATCCTACAGGAAAGCTTTAAAAATATCTGAGGCAAACAAAATAAAGTGTAAGTATTTTTACTCAGTTTGGATCAATCAGATATAAAATCTGGAATTCTACTTTTGTTTTGACCACAAAGTTGAAAAAGGTTGCAAATTGCAAAAACCAATTGAGACAAAAATAGTTTGAAACAATGAAATTGTCTGGAATCCAAACCTGTGTGAAAAGAAGAAAAACCTGGCCTGGTGCGTCTGACCTTTGACCTGCCAGTAAACTTAGTACCTTTGTTACAGTAAAGTTTCATCTGGTGTTACTCGACATCGTATTTGCAAACCGAGACACCCACTAGCCTCAAACTCTCATCACTCACAGTTTGCATATGAATATCGCTGTATGGATTCTAACGTTGGATGAAAGGCGTGACAACTTGCCTGCTTTCCGCACGCCATCATTGTCCTCCTCGCCTCTTCAATGATGTCGAGCAGCTGACTTTTTTGCGTACGGCGTGTCGGCGGCGGCCCCTTTCAGCCGAGCTGCATCGGTTGGACAGAAGTTGTGCGTGGATTTGGTTTTATGTAAAATAGATCAGAAACATTTACGTGCAATTTCAATAAACGGTCAGAAAAATAAAGCAGATGTTGCATGTGGGTTTGGATCAAGGACGAGAGCACAAAGAGAAGCACAACGTCCGTTTCTACTGGCTTGGTCTGGACCTCAACACGTCTAATAAACAAATTATTTTGGTATGCCAGTCTGCAATAATGCCAGTAGTTAAGAATCCAATCCCTTTACCCCTTCAGGGAAATCGTTCCCGATACCTCGAGAAAAATATCTACGAGGTTGAGAATAACATGTTTACATGTAAGATGTTTATTACATTCTAGTTCCATTTCAATTCATGTTTTTGCTGTGTTTGTCCACATTTTTCCTGTAAAACGGGGTTAGGGTTAGAGTCAGTATGAAACAAACATAATACACTGCAAAAGGAAATAAACCCTAGGTTTGAGAAGATCCAGAATGGAAACAAGTGAATTTACCTGACAGTAACAATGTGTGATATCTCTTTAAATATGTGTCTACTCTCTGTTTAAGTAAAAACAAACTCAGAACTATCAATATCTCTTACTCTTAAAGTGATGGAAAAGATTTAAAAAACTGAACATTTATCTGTTTTAAGAATTCCAGCCATGCAAATTTTGTTTACCTGTCTGTCAGAGTTTGCTCCATACAAATTTATAATTTAACAATGTGGCGTCTTTTTACTACTGCGGTTTGTTCAGCTTAGTGCAGACGATGGTTCTATGAGTAATAATGTGACATGTGAAGCATTATCTCTCGTTTACAATGAGCAAAGATCAGTTGACCAACTGACCGTCATTTCCCAAGATTCTTCAATGGAGAAGTTGTGAACTGACGTCATCGTGGTGACATCATCACGCTGTGCCCCGAGAACCATGAGGCAACAATCGATGATCCTCTGATGACATAACAGTAACGTAAAAGGCCACTAGAGGTCTAGATCCCACTGCTCTCCACCAAAAGCAGTTTGCTAAATGTTAGGTCGCTAGTGTTTTCTCTGTTTGTCCGATGAATCAAAGCCTACTTATACTCTACCTGTATTCAAACACAAATATCTCTTTTTCAAATGTTGCATCCATTGTAATCTTGTGAGATACAGGGGTTTATCTGAACTGGGTTGTCTTCTTTGAAAAAATATTTTTCTGTTGATGCATTAAAGTAATTCCAGTAAATTCATGCCTGTATATTCATTAAAAACCATAATATTACGCAGAAAAATGTCAAAATCGTTGCAAACAGGCTGCCCTCGTGCAGTTTTGATTTCACGTACCCTTGACGCAATGTTCTTGTTCATTGGTCTGCGGCGCCATCTTTGTAGAGACTTTCTAAAGCTTACATTCATGATCAGCTGACCTTTCACCTGAGGCACAAAGTAGAGGAAAGCCAAGGGCTGTCCGGAGCAGAAGGTTATTTGTTTCTGCTGTCACAAAGTTGTTAAACATGGTCCTGAAAGTGAAGTCAGGCCCATCAGGGTATTGATCGAGCAAGAATAATCATAATATAATTTCCCCCCTCAGCTGCACCTCAGCTGTTTGTTTTTTTTTAACAAAAATTCCAGAAAATGTGTTAAAGACCACCGCTTGACATATTTTCACGAAATATATGCGGTCAGGTTCAGAATAAAAGAAAGATTAAGATCTAATTGACTTAAAAGAGACGGTTTGGCCTTGACAGAAGTACGTACTTCACTCAGAGCCATTAAGTCCCAGATCAGTTCTGTGGTTTCACTGCTGATCCAAACACAAATACGTGCTGCACCCACACACAGGAGGTGTTTGATCAGATTAAGGATGAGAACCAGCAGAGCAGGCAGAAACACACACACACACACACACACACACACACACACACACACACACACACACACACACACACACACACACACACACACACACACACACACACACACACACCAATCTATCATGTGTTTTCTGTCTGTGGCTCACACTATGATGTCATACCTGAATGATAGTGAGCAGCACAGCTTCCGTTCTTCTATCTCCCCGAGGACCTGCTCAAGATAGAAAGTGATGAAAGTTGTCTCTTGGTATCTCTTCTTTGTTTGACAAAGCGCCAATTCTTATTTCTGTAGAAACATACTTAACCAAAAAACAGACCCCATATCAGGGTTATATTTGCTTTCATATAAGGTACCAGCATACAACACATGAAAACGTACGGCTCAGCATTCTTCAAATCTCCTGTGAAAAGCGATCTTCACTCGTTGGGACAAATCTTTTTATAGAGTTAAAGGTTTTACTGACATCTTGCGGTGCGATGTTTGAATAAAGTGGTCATTTTAGACATTTACCATATGAATGCACAGTATAAAAAATATCCCAAATGACACTTTGTTGTTTTATTTTTATTCACCAGATGATGTGAGAATGTGGGAATGCCCTTCAATCGCCAAAGTCGCAATATTGCGACTGAGTATTGCTGTCACTCACAGCTGTTTTATCCAGCCCCTATCTTCTTTCAGAGTGCCAAATTGTAAAAAAGAGTTTTAATATTGGTTTGTTAATAATTAACACAAATTAGTGAAGTGGCCTTTTTTGTTGTTATTGACAGTTTTGCCTTTTCACTGCCGTCTTGTGGATGTATCAACGCCTTCATAAAGGGCGAGGACGGTGATGGATTCCTTTGAAAGAGACTTATTTATTTCCATGCATAAAGGGAGTATAAATGAGCCTGAAGGGGCGACTTAGATGGGGGTCTATAGATTTCAGAGCATCGTGCCACATTTGAACAAAAAGGTGTCAGACGTCCATCGACCTCAGAGGGGTCAGTCGGAAACCGAGCAATCGATTAATTGTGTTCTGCTGGTTGTCTTTGTGTCCAGGGGACGACAACGGTCCAGAGAACCTGATGCTTCACAGTCCCTTCTCCAGGAAACCTAAAAGGATCCGGACGGCGTTCTCGCCTTCTCAGCTGCTCCGTCTGGAACGAGCCTTCGAGAAGAATCACTACGTAGTCGGAGCAGAGAGGAAGCAGCTGGCCAGCGGGTTGTGTCTGACTGAGACGCAGGTAGGCATGATGGGAAGCTGCGGAGGAGGGGGGCATGAGGGGGAACTTCAGAAGAGGAGGGCATGATGGGAAACTGCGGAGGAGGAGGGCATGAGGGGGAACTTCAGAAGAGGAGGGCATGATGGGAAACTGCAGAGGTGGGCAAGATGGGAAGATGACTACATTTCATTTATGATGCTGTGAGGATAAAAAATATTTGAAAAGGGATTAGTAGGAATAAATCATTAAGAAATAAATGAATTTTATCATGAAAAAAGCAAATAAAATAAATAATAAAACATGTGGTGGATTACCAAATAAATAAATTAAGTAGTGGATTACTAAATAAATAAATAAAGTCGTTAAAGTATAGCTACAGAAAGCTCTTAAGTTCAAACTTTGTAATGAATTAATATTAAGAGAAAATGTAGTAAGAGGGGCTGTTGTAGATCATAGGAATGATGTTATGGTTGGATGAAATAATTGGTGTTAATTATTAGTGAAATCTATTTTAAAATGTATATTATATCATTCCACAATTCAACCAATTGATTAAATTGTACGAACATTGAATGTATTCTTAAGGAATACTAAGAACTATCTGTCTTAAGTAGAATATGAGTAAAGTAATCTCTGTACGTATGATTTGACCAGTTCTCCTAGGAAACAGGAGCGAGAGACGTTGTTGCTCACTGATCGACAGCTGCTGACACATTTCAGACAATCTGCTTCGCTCTGATCAGATTCCTGTGTAGTTCTCTCCTGCGAAGCCGGAGCGTCTTCCATGTTTCCTTTGATCAGTCTTAATTTGTCTCCTCATCAAATCTCACATAAACTATGATCTGAGGGTAGCTGGCGTGGATCCAGCTCAGAGAAATGATGCTGGGGAAGTGAGTCAACAGTCAGTTAGATCCAAGACGCTCCCTCCACCTTTTCTCATAACGATTGACAGTGTTTGTCATCATGTTGCCACGGCGATGCGAGCCCTGACGCAAAGGAAACGCTGTGACTCATCCAAAATCCTTACGAGTTAATTTCACAACAGACGAGTTTCAAAAAGAGGAGAGGGTAATCCATCCGTCAACGGAGAATCATAGCCATCAGCAGTTATTAATATGACATATATGAGCGGTTTTGCAATCATTTCACTTTCATCAATGATAATGATCCAAAGGTCCGCGTTCCTGATGGGCTTTCATCATCAAACTCTTCAAGCCAGTTTTAAAAAAACAGCCGCAATTAAAATACTTCAAACTGATTTCGCTGAATCACACAAGAGATCAGAGTCGTTCCGATCCTTCAGTTTGTCAGCAAAATTCAGACGCACCAAAGAGATGAATGGTTTTTATCAACGACGGATCAGTGCTGCTATCTTCTCTCATGTTATCTGATACATTTAGTCACTGAATACAGACTAAAGTTTTTGAATGTTTAATATGTGACTCTAATTGCCGATGAACGTTTTGATAAAGTTAATTCAGGACTTAAATGAATAGTTTGGCAGTTGGCAGAATACATAGTAAAGCATAACAGTCAGGCGCTGATTAGCTTAGCTTAGCATGAAGACAACCAAGAATCAGGTTCAGCACACATTTTCCCCTAAATCCTCATTTCCTTTTTGTGCTCGGATAAAAAAAAAACACAACTGTACCGTGGCTGTGATGCTTAAACTTTCAAAGCGTTCATTGTTTATGCTAAGCTAAGCTAGTCACATTCTCCTCAAATCCATACACAGTAATTGTCGCAGCATACAATCCAAGCAGTTTGTGTCCAATTCGGAATGTTTTCCCAAAATAATTAGGTGTTTCGTTACATTCTGGGAAACAACAACATATTTTTAAAATGGAGGGTTTGACTTTTTATGATACTTTATTTATCCCGAGGGAAATTCCAGTTCTTTGCATTTGAGCCAACCCTGAGGGAGCAGTCGGTGGATCCTTTGAAGCACCGGTTGAGCATATTGGGTTTGAGGCTAGAAGGAAAGTTTTGGTATAAAGTGTCAATCCTTTTAGGGTAGCCTTATGGATTCATTTGAAGTCTGTCTTGTAGAAACAATTTTATTATGGACGAGCAGAAGAGTTGCGGATAAACAGAATCCACCAGACTGGAAGTGTAGATGATGATTATATTTACATTTTTTGGTGAACTGTTCCTTTAAGCGAGAGATCCAAGAGCTTTTTATAGTAATTGTCCATGAGATAATTATAATCAAGTCCCTTTCCTCTGAAGTCTTTCCTCAGGGCGTTAAGGACCTGGAAGTTTCATTGAGACTTTGTCAGGGAGGAATAATCTCAGTCAGCTTGGGAACCCAAACAGGAAATCATGTCTTTGCACATTTCCCCAACTTTTAGCCTTCAGACTCATCAGTGCTGAGATGACACAGACAGATTTGTCAAATTGACAATCGGCATCGTAATTACACAACGTCCTATCACACTGAGAGGATCAGATATTTAAGTGTCACCTGAGGCCTTTGGCAGCGGCGAGGAGACGATCTGGATCCTGTCAAACAGATTTAAGATCGGTTCAATCTGACAGATTGTGCAACATGAGCTCTCACTTAGTCAGCACGCTCCCACTGCAGGGCGTGTTTAAACAATGTCAGCTTCATGTTTTACCAGCACCAAGACATTCAATCACCCAGAAGCCTTAATGAATGTATTATTAAGTGGCCGTTGCCTACCTTTCCAGAAACTTATAAACAGTTGTACAAAATGTTAGAAATGGTTGTGATGATCGAGACACGGAATAGTTAAAGGAACAGTCCACCCAAAAAATAGGTGCCTATACCTCAACTCTGAGGGAGAGTCAGGGTGAAGCTCATAAATCCCCAAAACATTTAGGGAGCTTAAGATCAAAACAGGGTTGGCTTTTCCATGAAACAGTTGAAGAAGGTGGGGACTTATTTTAAATACACAACCGTAAACTAACATAAGCTCATAAAGCCTAATGAGCAAAAGGTTAATCTATGACTTGTTCGGGTTGCCGGCCACGCATTGTGACACACAGGATCCGCGGATCATCTGCAAAGCTGAACTACAACAGTTGAAGGTCTGCCTTTACTTTTCAAACTAATTCTAAATCTCTGGGCAGAGCTGCGGTGAATCATGCACACGGAGCAGATAGTAGCTGATAGATAAACCGTCATGGATGCTGCTGGAGCAGAAGAACTCCAAAAGCTTCTGTATCGTCACAAAGTCCAACGATGGGAGCATTTTGGCTTTTTTGAAAAACACAGTGATGACGGAAGAAAGGTGGCATTCAAAACGGTTTCTGTATGAAGAAGCCGTGTGACAGTGTCAGCAAACCAAGTATGATTGTGCATTTGAAAGAATGTCACCCTGTGTTGGCGGGACCGCGGGCTATGAGGAAGAATTTCTCTGTGTGGCGTTTGATCAGAGCAGCACAAGTATAGCACCTCCGCGCCTGAAAACAACAAAAAATGACAAAAACTACCTCTGGGTATAACGTCATGCAAAGTCATCCTTTAATTCATGAGTTTTTAGGAAAAAACTACACATGTGCCGATCTCGCAATGTTTGAGAAAACATTCTTGTGACGTAACGACGTGAGGTCATGAGGTCATGAGGTCATGAGGTGACGTCACTTGGATGATATCATCTCTAAGATATGCTTGGTCAGATTTCATGGAAATCTGTTCATCGTTTTTTTTTTTTCCATAATCTTGCTTACAGTCAAATAAACAAACAGACAGACAGACAAATCAACAGAGATCAACAATAACCTGCTTGGCAGAGAGAGGTGAATTTATATGACACATAGATTTGGCCCAGGTTCTGACAGAAGCGGCAGCAGAGTGGAAGCTGGAGAGGTCCAATTATAATATCCCAGTCGTCATTGATAGTCAGAACCATGTAAATGCAGCGAGAGACTGGAGTGCAGTTAAAGGCAGCCCAAACAATGTTGACATGCGTATCTTCTTGTGACTTGTCTTTAGCTTCATTTCTTTTTTCCATCTTTCGATTGATGTGAACATTGGTTATTTTTTCTGAGAACATCATCATAAAGCTCTTTAATATTTAAGTGCTAAAAAGGAACAAAGTGAATAAAAGTGAACATTTTATTTCAATATCGAACATCTTGAATGTTGTTTTCATTTAATTACAAGAGTAAAAAATAGAATTGTGCCAAGTCTTCAATATTTACTTTAAATATTACATGTAAAGCTTTAGCAATACGTCTTTTTCGCCGAGTTTTCTGATCTTTTCTGATCTGATCTGATGCGTTTTGGAGTCAGTTATGGATCTTAGAAGTTACTATTCAATTTCCAAACGTACAACCTGGAAAGATGGTTGGACAGGAAGGTGTTTGGGTGGGTATTGTAACTTTTTGTCATTTGAACCTAGGAGTTAAAAGCAAACTCACAGGAGAAGAAAATTACCAGAAATGTTCTTGATTCGCAGAGATCACACAAGTTCTGAGACAATGCCGGATACATACCTAAAATATCACTAGCCACAGATCTTAAATAGGGATTCCAGATGTGCCTCTCCCCAGCAACACTCTCCAGTAGCATTACAGTATTCAAGTGCAGCACTTACATTTTGTTACCTCTTAATTTCCCCTGCTCTGTGTAGGAGCTGGATCATTCTTAGTCTCCTGTTTATCATGGAATGTTTCCTTTTTATGTAAATTGTCTGGGTTTTTTGTTCTGTAAGTTGAGCCACGCCTAAGAGGATATTCTGTCATGACAGACTATAAAGTTTTTGTGATTTCTGATATACTCTACTTTTAATCGGGCAATAAGAATTTGACAGCGAAACTAAAAGGCTTAAGATACTGCATTCATGTGTGTTCAGAGGATGAGTTATCACAGTGTCAGCAGACCTCTCCTCCTTCTCTTACATGTAATCTGATTACTTAATGAAGACACACCTCTCTCTCTCTCTCTCTCTCTTTCTCCAGGTGAAGGTGTGGTTTCAGAACCGCCGGACGAAGCACAAGCGTCAGAAACTGGAAGAGGAGTCTCCGGAAGCTCAGCAGAAGAGGAAGGGCAATCAGCATGTGAACCGCTGGAGAGCAGCCACGCAGCAGCCGGGAGGAGAGGACGTGGACATCATCAGCGACGATTAGACTGCAGGACGAACGCACACGCAAAAACACACACATTCAGACTTTCAAGTTGATTTGAGTCCGAAAAGGTGCGTCCAGTAGCCCTTTTTTCCCCCCATGTTTTAAAAAGTGAGACACCAGGATTGGGATTGGTTAACGGAGTCACTGAGGTAAAATAGGAGCTTTGGTTTTTCCTTCCCTCTCATTTTATTTTATTTTTTTAAGTTGTCATGGTTGCTTTTCTCTGTAAACGTCACACTCAGCAGCAGCGTGTCCGTTTTCAAATTAGTGCAATGTTACAACAAATACTTTAGTTGACTATATTCTGGCTGTGATCTGGATCTGCATCTAATTTCACCTGGTTTAGAATCAAAGGTTCCCTCAGGATAAATGTTCTCTCTGCAACGGAGATTGTGATCAGTTCAGTTTTCTTTGTTTGTTTGTCTGCTAGTAGGATTACACAAAAACTACTTTTCGTCACATTTTCGTCAGATAGTTGGGCTAATGACAAAGAGGAATACATTATATTCTGGAGTAGTCCAAAAACTTTTTTTTTCATATTCTTTAACATCTCAAGAAACCATGAGGGAAACTATCAACCTAGAAGAGTTTAAAAACGTTCATAAATAGACATTGAGCATCGGAAGAGGAGAATTAATTTTGGAATAAAAATCCATCCGTTGGAAATGAAATAAAAGACTTTTGAGGGGAAAGTTGTTTTCCAGTGACAAAACAAATGGACTGATCCAAGTTCTGGAATCTACTTAATACAAGTGTTTGATGTAAACAGAATTTGACCTTGTTGGGAACCCTTGGAGGAAATGTTCTGCCTTTTGCCAGTGGTTAAGGGTTATGGATTTCCAAACAATATCATTTCTTTAGAAACATTAATTACAGCCAGATTGAACGGATTCCTCCCTTTTCCCAGCCAAACAACTCTGCAGAATTTCTGTGAAATTTGTTTGAGAACCTCTTGAATAATCCTGCTAAAACGATGAACCTTTATGAGGGAAAACATAACCTCCTAGGCAGAGGTAATGATCACAGCTGTAATATCGCTGCACTGGGATGTTATTGATAAGCAGGTGGTGAAATATCGTACCGACATCGGCAGAATTCCCTGAACGTACAACAACGCTCAATAAGAGCCTGTGCTCACCAGATATAATACAGACTATGTCTCTTGAATTATTTTAATTTACATCACATATTTAATGTATAAACTGCTATACTGTTACACACGACCACAAATGTCCAGCATTCTCAGAGGTCATACTCAGTATATGTCATTTTGGGCGTCACTGACTCTGGACCTCTTCGGCTGTTTAGGCAGTGAGGAACAACTGCAAACGAAAACAAGCGAAAAATGCAGGCACTGAACGCACCACAAGGCCAACTTCAGCTCTCCGCATCACTAATCTGAGTCAATCTCCATTCGAACCCTCGTAGACGAGGAAAAATCTGGGCTGTTATTCTTAATCTGGAAGATTTGAGAGGTCTGAGCTCACATGATTGATTTTCTGAACCAGAAGATAATTGTTGCTTTCGCCCTGTATCACCGTTTTCATCTGTCAAACACCACAATTTAACCAAAAAACGTTTAAAGTCGTAAAACATTTGAAGTCTGCAGATTTTAATTACATTGTAAAGAACCATTACTGTTATCATTTTTAATATTTATCCATAACGTGGATCCTTTAAGAACAATAAGTCTAAATTTCAGTTCCGGCACCATCATTTAAACCTGTTCATATTAAAACAGGTTGTGAAGCTACTCATCGACAAATACAAGACAAAAAACAAGCAAAGAAAGAAAACATCTTCATGGATTTGGCGACGCATGTGCAGCATTCGGGAATGTGCTACAAGAGTCACGACACACCACATGAAGAAAACAGTCTGTAAGAGCTACAATCCAACGCAAGTCTTACCGAAGGAGACGTAAAAGTGATGAAGCACCGGACGCAACGATACTTCATTTAGAGAATAGAACTTCAAATAGATATAATCAAAAAAAACAGTTCATAGGATATTTTGATTAGCCGGTTTAGCTTCGACTAACTTCTGGGTTGTGCAGTCATGTGACTAAGAAAAGAAAACCTTAATCAACATCATTAATTCAACAAATTAAAATATAGTAATTAAGATTACAGATTTAGATTTCATCTCGAATAGATGCAAAAAAGGAAATCAAGTGTGACACATAATACATACATAAAAACGGTCAAAAGGAATATTTTAAATACAATAATGGGTTAAATTTAATAATAACTGTAACATCAACTGTAATTCTCGCTTGAGAAAATTCTTATCCACCATCGTTCATACAGACTTTTGGTGTCGATATTGCAACGTGTAAATATTGAACATAAGCTATGTTCGCAGACAGAAAACTTTAAACTGTTTTCTGTCTGCGATTAACCTCGATCAAAGTAGAATGTGATGCGATGATGACGATAATGGAACCTCCTCGGTTTTTCATTTTCGTCTTGAATGAGCTGCTACAGCCATGAGTCTCCTCAACGCTGATGAACATTAGGAAAATAAAAGCAAACAACCTTTTGTCTTCTAATCGTCCCCGGAAAACGGTTGCTTTTCGTAAGGTTGGGTTCTGTGTATGTTAGGTTTATTTATTGTATTCACGATGTTGATTAAGGTTCTATTCACAGTCAGTCACATGACGTTCATCCAGGTGCTTCCAGGGCTAAAGCACGTTTAAGTTTCCTTCCATTGCGTTGTGGCTTCTGCATATAGTTTCTCTTAGTGCGTTTTGTTTTTGTAGCACTTTTTCCAAATGCTGCGCATGTGTGCTCAAATTAATGAAGAAGTTTTCTTAATTTGCTTTTGTTTTGTGTATTTGCACAAGTTTTTCTTAACACGAACATCGTAAGCCGTCAGATCGTCGTTACGAGATGGAACATTACCGTGTGAGCACATTAATGGTCACAGAAAACAACATTTCTAAAATTGAACTGTGTATATCCAGCTTTATCGGCTGAGCTAGCAGGTGCCAGCACGTTCATTGGAAAAGTAAAAATGTGGGTGGTGAAAAATGATGTAAAGATTTTCCCAAAAATTTTTTTCACTGCTTAAACAGTAGCTGCAGAAGAGACCAATCTTCTGGAGGCGTCTCCGGTTTATGTCACGCTTCAGCTCGTTCTCAAATCTTCTTTGAATTTTTATCATGTTTTTTTTCATTACCTGATGTAAAAATGTCCCAATAAATTGGTCAATATACATCCTTCATGCAAAACAAGACTGCAAGTACTCTCCCGCGCAGACTGACAGAAAACACTCACACAAACAGATTCTGGACAGATTACCGTTCCATGGATGGCTGGATGTCCTCGAAGGCATCGGTGCTCATGCAAACAGGAGGCTGAGAGTCTCCTGTAACAGGCGATAAAGAAAATATGAACTCCGATCAACCACAAAGGAGGAGCTCCGCTTGGACTTAAAAAAAGAATGAACATGGCCACAGCTGTTGACTGAAAGCTCGATGGTGGATTTTGGTGCCAAACAAAACCAGCGTCCTGAAAAAGAGACAATTAAATGGGGAAGCTGTTCCGCCGAAGGTTCCTGAGCATCTGTGTGCAGCAGACGGCAGACGGCCTGCAGGAAATCTGAACATGTCTAACAGAAAGAAAATGAGTTTCCTCCAGCAGGAAAGAAGAAACATGCAGTGTAAACTCAGATCAGAGTTTTCTTTAAACTTACACGGCCAGTTCTTTAAAAGGAGTCAGATGATGAATACTGTTGAAAGTTACTCTGGGTCATGTTATTGGATCTTCAAGCCATCTTTTTTTGTAGATAATGTTAGCCTTTCCACAGATTGACCCTGGCCTTCAGTCAGAGGATTAGCCAAACACTCAGATTCTTGTTATTCTTCCTTTTTATTTCAATATTTGGTCCAAATAGTCCCTTTTTTTAAAATAAATTCAATTATATCCATTGAATTTTACACTCATACAATGGAAATATTGGAAATCAAGCAGTCCATGTGGAGGATATTCCATGAAAGGATGGTGATTTTTAACAGGTGCACTTTGATTAATTGATTTCAAGTGAAAATCTTCCAGCTGGAGGAAACCGTATTTTGGTTTTCAAAAATGAAAAACAACTGTAGTTCCTCCTGTCATACAAATAGTAAAGTCGCTAGACGTGAGAATGTTCTATAATTTTCTTTCTAAAGCGTGTCTTCACACACTTATTGTGTTTTTTTTTCATGATAGAAAGAAAATGATAGAATATCAGTGTTTAATTTAATATAAAACTGATAATAAAATCTTCAACAATCACGGCTCCAGGAATATTATAGTTGTTTTTCACTGAGTTCTCATGTTTTGTTGCGTTGCAGCAGCTTCTCGGCAACTGATCTTGGAGCTGTTTCCATCCTGCTGTTAGTTTTTTTTTTCTTTTCGGAAACAAAAAAGTCTTGGTATTTATGTAAAAATGGATTTGAAAAAAGTATTCTATGCATCTGATGTGTACATAATGATGATTATAATAATATTGTGTGGACTGTCCTATTTGTCCGTTTCCCGCTGCATCCGTTCATGCGTTTGTTTTCTTCTTCCCGGACAGATTTACCTCATCATTTCCTTATGTAGCACTTCTTCTTCTTCTTCTTCTTCTTCTTCTTAGTCAAATCTATTTTTTCATCGTTTTAGGATTGAATGCACTAACTGTTAAACTCTTTAAGAAAGGGGTGGATGACAGAAGCTTTGTACTTCATGTGTTCGGATTTGGAAAAAATATAAATAAAAAAAATGAGACCAAACATTTTGGTTAAAGAATCTGATTTCCTGACGTTTTTGTCTCTTTTTTTATATAAATATCCTCACGCTGCAAATATCAAATGTTGTAATTAGTGATATTTGAGCTGTGTAAGTAAATCTGAGGAACAGGAAAAAGAAGATTATCAACAATCAATATCAATTTAATTTGATTTGAATTCTGGAGATTTTTAACTGGAGAGGAAGAAAAGATAGTTTCCCTACATTTTACAGTAAATGTATGGAAACAATATTTTGACGTTGCTATTACTTTGTTATTACAAAGTTGTATCATATTTCTCTGCAGCAGATAACTGAGTGTGCAGACATTTCCTTGACAGGAAAATAGTTCAAATCTATTTAATTAAAAAATAGAGTTTACAAAGTTGAATATAAATAAACAACAAACAAGAAGTTATAAAATCAGAGAAGATTATGATTGAGAGTTTAAAATGTCAGAGTGCAGTTTCACAATGATTCTGATTTCAAAGCTGAAAGGTTTCCTCCCTCTCTCAGAAAATAAAAAGTAATAGGAGTCAAAGCTGTAAATCCTCTGCAGGTTGAAACTGATCCTCGTATAAAAACAACAATTTTCTGCTTTTACTTCATGTGAAATAAAAAAATAAAATACTGAGGCTGATCCTTCATTTCAGAAAATCAGGCCGAAAAAGTAAGTAAAGAAAAGGAGAAACTTAGAAAATAATAATACAAATAATAATAATAATAATACTACTAATAATTATTATAATGATAATAATAGCCACATGTTTTATATCAAGCTTTATAGCTCAATTTCATATTTCTGTCTGGAGGATTAGGCTTTTAGAGAGTTTGTAAAAAGATTATATTAAAAAAAGGAAAGGAGAACTTCCATTTTTGAAATGTTTTAAATGTTTTACTTAACTCACGCGGACTAACTGTATTGGTGTTTGAAAGTGAAACACCAGAAACAATGAAACAATGGGAAATTTCAATGAAACAGTAGAAAATTGTATAAAAATGTCTGACATGCCATATTGTTGTTCTGAGTCTATGATACTTCCGTTCACAAATGAGATTAGATTAGACTGAATACTAACTTCTTATGAAGTCATTATGTGTCCATGAAAACTCTTCAAATATTTATTAGAATCAAGGTTGCACCTTCACCAAAGTTTAACTGCTAGGAACAAGCGGAAGCAGCAAAACACCAAGAACAGTGTTTAATAGGAGGAAGATTTTATATGCAAAAAAAAATTACAGTAAATATTTGCAGCACAATTCATCTTAATTATATCTGAGTCAGATACAGGCAACATAGTCATTGAGAAATGTCCTTCATCATCCCAGTTTATTGTAGTCTGGATCATAGTGGCATACGTGTGGTGTAGTCACGATGCTATGGCGAAATAGTCCCAAACCACAGTTAAGTGGGAAATTACTTTATTGTGTGACTCAGATTTAAAAGAAATAATGACGCCACTGTCATAAAAAGGAAAGCACTTAAACATTTAATCGTTTAGAGGCACGTTGGCCCCCTCACGAAGGCGTGTGAAACTAGAAAAAAAGAAATGAATATAAAAATAAAGCTCTTCATGAAGCCCAGGGATTGATCCAGATGTCGGGAAGCTGGATCTTCCCTTTCAAGTCGCTGCAACCTGCCTGTATATTGGTGATGTTGCCAATGAAATATTTCAATATTCACAATGAGGGGCTGATGAGAAATAACAGATGGCAGAAGGCATGTAGGTGCATGACAGACAGAAACAAATTATCACTTCTTTTCATCTCCTCACAACGTAGTGACTGTTCACTTCACCCTCAATGCTGTCAGGTGGGTCCAGGTGAAGCATGTGGATTAATGGTTATTATATTCAATTATCAAACCAGCAAACAAAGATACAAGAACCAGAAGAAAGCTTTACAAACACAAGCCTTATTGGTTTAATGTCAAGCTGTAAGACCACAAGACGGTCTGTATTTAAAAAAAAAGCTGATAACCTCTGTGTACAATATATGGTAAATGGACTGTACTTGTATATACTGCTCCAAGTGCTTTTTACGACACGAGTCCGCATTCATTCATGCACACAAACATTCATACAGTGACTATGGAGGTTACCGAAAAGGCGCCACATGCTCATCAGGAGCAGTAACCGTTGGAACCCAATGGAACAGCCAATGGGAGACACTTGGGGTTAAGTATCTTGTTCAAGGACATTTCAAAACGTGGACCGCAGTGGCTGGGGATTGAACCATCAACCTTCAGATAAGTGGACAACCGCTCTACCAACTGAGCCATTTGTTGGTTCTTATCACTGTTATGTCATATTTCAGGTGGTTTAGATTTGATTGATAATGCTGTTTAAGATTGTTTGGATGTCATTATTACTGCTGCATCATGTTTCAGATTGTTTGGATGTTATTATTAATGCTGCATCATGTTTCAGATTGTTGGGATGTTATTATTAATGCTGCATCATGTTTCAGATTGTTTGGATGTTATTATTTCTGCTGCATCATGGTTCAGATTGTTTGGATGTTATTTTTACTGCTGCATCATGATTCAGATTGTTTGGATGTTATTATTCCTGCTGCATCATGATTTAGATTGTTTGGATGTTATTATTACTGATGCATCATGTTTCAGATTGTTTGGATGTTATTATTACTGCTGCATCATGTTTCAGATTGTTTGGATGTTATTTTTACTGCTGCATCATGTTTCAGATTGTTTGGATGTTATTATTTCTGCTGCATCATGGTTCAGATTGTTTGGATGTTATTATTTCTGCTGCATCATGGTTCAGATTGTTTGGATGTTATTTTTACTGCTGCATCATGTTTCAGATTGTTTGGATGTTATTATTTCTGCTGCATCATGGTTCAGATTGTTTGCATGTTATTATTACTGCTGCATCATGATTCAAATGCTGTGGATGTTGTTCTCTATCATATTGAGACAATTTCCCTGATACTGAACTAGGTATTTATAGGTATGGGGCCTCTTTCCCAGCTGTTTGTAATTGTGATGAACACATTGTAAGACACTCCAGTTACGCTGGACACACTCCTATCCCATCAGCATGGATGTGTGCTGTCACTCTGACCATCAGGTTAACCCTAGCCTGACTGCAGACTCCAGAGGGTTAATTAAGGTGGGTTGTAAACACCTGTTTACACTTCTGTTAAGCGGTGTAATCAATGAGACGAGGAGCACCTGTGGTGCAGCAGCCCTACTTGGTCCCGAATGCCTGGTTTGATGTACAACGTGCTGGGAATGGCAAATTTACAAAGTCTTGTTGCCCAATCTTCAGGGAAGAGTTAAGTGCAGATAAACACTGTCACATAATTCACTGTGATATACTAGTGTATAACCTTTGTGACAAATAAATGAAGGTTTCTCTGCCTAACATTAAATAGGAGGTACGGGCCTCAGTTAATGGAGGAACTCAGGCAAACATGTTCTCCTGACTAGAAAAGAAGTAGTCAGCTGCTCCTGGGAAAGAGTAGGGCTCTGGTATATTAAAGGTGTGCTACAGAAAGTTTGTTTAATAATACTGTCAGTACGTCATTAACAAAGTGGAACCAAAGGGTAACTACTGGTTACATTAAGGGCCTCTCGCTTTGTTATGACCATGTCCTCTAACCAGGGCTGCCCCTAGCAAAATTGTTGCCGTAAGTGGAGTTTGGTTAATGTGCCCCCCTGCCACGGCTATACATAATGTGTATTTAATTAGATAGAAAGGTATAATGTGTCTAACATAAACAAATTAATAAATAAAACACATGAATCTGAAATAAATACTTTCTAATCAGGAAATACATATATGTTTTAGTAAAAAGAAATTCAACCTGAAATTCAGATAAATATAGAAATAAATAGGATGGTTCTAAAAATGATAGCAGCTAGTCCTTCAGCATGAGAAACTTACTTTAATATAAGTTACTGCAGCTTCAAATTTATGTATTGTAATCACAAAAAGAAATTAAATAAAAGAATATAAATATAAATATATGTATTGTTTTAATAAACAACAAAAAACAGTGTTATTATTCTAAAAATAATTAATCGAGTGGATCATTCTTGCTGCTCCTGTTCATCAGATGTGAATGCAGAATGAAGAAAAATGTGTTAGAAGACAGCAAATAGTGGCAATAAAGACAGTCTCTGGAAAATCGACTTAATTGAATGTCCAGCATGAGCAGTTAGCATGTAGCTCTGTATTTGTGTGCTCGTGTGTGTATTTGCACACAAGTGCGATAATGAATGATCAAAGACACCGTGATGAGGGAAAGTTTGAAGTGTGTTTGTTTGTGTGTGTGTGTGTGTCGGAAAAAGAGGGAATCCGACAATGTTGGGGCTTGATTGGGGGGAATTCCAGTCATCTTAAGAAAACATACACACATGCACACACAACCAAACACACGTGCGAGATCACTCAAACGCTCACACACTTGGTTAAAGCAAATGTATGTCAATATGTGAAAGAAATGATGACGGCTTCCTAATTCTCACCAAATAGAATGGTACCAAAACTTATTGACACACCCCAACAGCCAGTTCAGATCGTTTATTTTTATTTTACCTGTTTTACATGCGTCAGTTTCAAGTTTTGCCTCCTGACTTGGGTCCGTGTCTATTCAGTTTTCTCGCTCCCCCTTTATTGCACTGTCTCTTGATGGTCCTGATTATCTTAATATGTATCATGTTAACCCTAATTCCTATAGCATTGTTTTACATGACACTGTTTTCTTTAAGATTAATGTAATGGCTAAATCAATCAACCAAATCAATCAATCAATCTTTATTTATATAGCGCCAATTCACAACAACAGGTGTCTCAAGGTGTTTTCCTGAAAGAGCAGGTCCAGACCAAACTCTTTATATAATTATCTACAGAGACCCAACAAATTCCTCCTTGAGCAGCACTTGGAAACAGTGGCGAGAAAAAGCTGCCCTTTAACGGGCAGAAACCTCGAGCAAATCCAAGAATCAGGGTGGACGGCCTACTGCCATGACCGGTCGGGTCAACCATTGCCATTTTTCTTCGGGAATGAACAATGCAAACTTCTGAATCTGAGCTCCAGAGTTTGATCTTAAAATAGAGAAAAGTCTAGACATCCAAAATACAATCTGTGTGAAAATGGTTGAGACACAATCTACATGGTGCAAGAATAAATGATTTAAAACAACGTTTTCCTGTACCTTGTATGGTTATGTGCCTGTGCACAGAAGATCATGCACATGTTCTCTCTCCGTGGTGTCGATTACACCGCTGACTACTGGTCTGACAGACATTCCACAGCATTGTCCCTCATTTTTGAAAATCCGTCCGCACAAAATGCAGTCGAATTCTTTTTATGTAATGGAAAACATGCTAAAATCGCATCATATAAATGGGGACCTAGTCTGCGTTCTCCTTCTCTCCAATGCCAGTTTGAGATGTTCCCTCAATTTTTTCTAACCTAGCCCTCATATGTTAATTTATTACAAATTTCCCCAGCTGTCATTAAGTTTGCCTCTTATCCTAAACCTTTCTGTTTGGTTGGCCTGATCAACGTTCAAAACATGCACATAATTTAATGGAAACTAGCTACAAAGATTTACTTATAGTCCGAAAAATTGTTCTTTCTCTTCTTTTAAAAAAAATCTGTCTGCATATACTTATACTTAAGCTTTGTGCCAAGACTGGTACAAAATGTTTCTGAAAAAAACATGCAGTTTGATTTTGCAGCAAATAAGTTTTAGTCCTCTGCGTGTGAGTGTATGAATGTTACACACACCAGCCCTCTTTGAAAGTCTAACCTATTACGTTTGATTTTAAACTAATACCTCTTTCTCATCAAAGAAGGCAATGGCAGCCTTCTTTCAATGGAGGAAATCTACATCAGCAATTGCGGGAGCAGAGCTTCCCTTCATCATGAAGGACACCTCACGACACCTCACGACCTCTGGGATAGGCTCCAACGACCCCGAACCACCCGCTAACCCTGAACAGGATAAGCAGTTACAGAAAATGAATGTTTGATTAACACTCCCCCTAATTGAGCACTTCTTGTGAGATGCACTGAGGAAAATTTCTGAAAAACCGAGGCTTGTCCTGCAGAATCCAAAACCCACACTTAATTGTAATTCAACAAAAACAAACATCCCAGCATCCATTTGCAAATTCAAACGCCCTAGCAACAATACAAAGAAGATTGGGGTTACGATTGTATGGAGACTTACACATTGGAAAAACATTCACTAATGACCTACATCCCCATCTCTCCTGAGCAACGATTCTCTTCGTAAAACACCTCATATAACCTAAAGTAGCATGCGACTCTCTAAAAACTCCCCTGAGTGCCAAAGGCCTCTTGGCTGGAACATCTCAACTTGATTTGCAGCTGCAGTAAAACCAAGCCTATGATGTTTCCTTGACAACTGAGCCAGTGGCTTTGATTTATGGCGGCCATGACGGGCTAATGACAGGCTTTGCGGCAGAGTTGCGGGTTTGCCACGTTTATAGACTGGAAGAGCTGGTTTTGACTGAATAGACGCTGCTCCAAGATCAGCGGCGAACCTCATATGATGGAGAGCGGTGGGAGGAAGAGCTGCTCCTGAATCAGCGCCTGGAGGCCGCCTCACCCCCTGAGCGTTTCCTTTACCGCCACCTGGTTGGGCTGCAGTGATTGGCTGAGTGGAGCTCAGTGTAAATGATAGGTGGCCTCCAGCTGTGAAGCTCAGGCGGTAAATGATGTTTTTTTAATGAATCACTGAAAGAGCTTTAATTAAGTGTAATGACGGCTGAGGAATTAGACTTGAGAGCAGCCTTGAGTCTGCAGAACAATGATTGGATGATTACACTTAATCATGGAGAAAATAGCATTTCAGTTTGACGTTAATGCAGCAGTGCAGTCTACACTTACCGTCATTACCATTATTGGTTCACTTCAATATTGTTTAGTCAACTGTGAGTCACAGCAAAAATGTATAATGTTGTCAAAGACTCCAATTATGGTGGGACAATTCTGCCTAAAACATTACAAATACGTAAAAGTTAGAATAAAGTTGAAATGAGATAATTTACAGAGAATCTCTCTCACGCCTTTAGATTATGGGGAAGTTGTTGAATGCCCTGAGATTCTGTTTATCAGTCGGCACCAACATTTATCACAGTTAATAATAATGAGTTAATACTCATCATTATGAGCTGTATGCTCAAACTGCGTGGTCATCATTCAATAGTTGAATGTAATTATATGCCGAAAAGTTTTATCATGAAATCGCCATCGCCGTCATGTCCAGCACGAACTGTTAGAAACATCTGTAATTTGTACAATTATTAACCATTTATCACCCAGTGTATTTCTGTAAATCATCTCTACAGTTAATTAACTGTAATTGCAAAAGCACCATGGGTATTTTTTGGGTGATTTCAAACATAATATACAGAAAAGTATTGTATTTTTTTTATAAAAATTGATGTTTATGAGTGCACTGTTTTTGGTCAGAACTAAAGTCATTTATCTTTGTCTCATTATTATCGTGTGGATTGACAAATTTGACTCATATAAGGTAAGGTAAGGTAAGGTAAAAGGTTAGATCAGGCACCAACTCATTAGCATGGCAGGGTTTTCAATAATTAGAGTAACATTTAGTTACTGTAAGTGAAATATAGTTGTAGTACTCAAAATCCAGTAACTTACTGGCAATAAATTACTGGATTGATTTTGGAAAAGGTTGGTTGTATATTTCTGACACTACGGGGAGCCTTATCTCCAAATGTTTTTGGGCGAAAGGTTTCAACCGTTTGACTAAGTCCAAATTTGATGAATTCATTATTACTCAAGGATATCCACATTGCTTACATCAAATTTTAATGTAACTCAGACGTAACTCAAAAACTGTTTCATGGCTCATCCTCAATTTTTTTTATCATCACATAGACGTTAGCGCGAGTAATAACTGGATTGATTCTGGGAAAGGTCAGTTGTATATTTCTGACACTGAGGAAGCTGTAAATCCAAAAGTTTTCGGGCCAAAACTTCTCAACCGTAGTTCCGACTCAGTCCAAAATGTAAAAGAATTGACTCGAGGGGGTCTATATTCTATATATCATATTTTTACTCTAAAAGTTCACATTTTACTCACTAGGAGGAGCTTTTTATGAAAAAAACAAAACAAAACTTTTTTTCAGACATAACTTCACATTTAAGTTGAGGGGGGATTGCAGTGGAATGGGGGGCTTTTTGGGGACATACCCTTGCTGTTGGGGACGACAGCATACGAATAGTTTATCATTAGTTGTTTTCTCAGGAGGTGGAGGTGTGCTTCTTATGTGAAACTCATAAAATAATGATGAAGGAGGAAAAGATGTTACAAAAATAAATAAGTAATTACACCTGTGACTTTTTAGAAAAACAAACTTGTGTAGTGTGGTGAGAGCTTAAATGCACCACATATTAAGACAAAGTACTGACGTGTGCACATCATGTACATGGACACTCTTTAGGTACTACAGGTTGTGACCCAACCAGTAGTGCGGGTGAGCAAAAACACAATAACACTAATTATATGAGTGTTTGGAATACAAACAGCCTCCCCTCACGCTTGTAAGGCACTACGACAGTTTCCATTCGATAACGGTGATAATAAAATGTCCCGACAAATCTGTCACCAACTAACACCTGCTCACAAACCGCTGACTCATTAAGTTCCTGCTGGGGCCTCGCAGGAAAATCATGTTTGGAAATTTTAGACATCTTGTCTCAAGCCACTAGAACCAACAACTCAATGATACACAGTTAATTATTAGTAAGTAGGCTATCGACATGAACTCACAATGATATTTAATAAACATAATTACACTTAACAACACTTAATAAACCACCGAGACTCTAATTGTGTCAACAGAACGTTAATGGAAAGAGCAGCAGAGGAACACGCATCAGTTCGAGCTTTCAAGCCATTTAAGATTGTCTGTGAGCTAAAGAGATAAATACCCTACTTCTCAGTTGATTTATTACCTCCGTAGATATTTTTATAATGGCTTCATGGTCTCAGTTGCTAGTATTGTGTTGTTTTATATCATGTTCACATTTAGGGCAGACCCACCTTGTGATTGAAACGTTGCTACCACAACATTCCCTTGGGGTCCTAGATGTAATCAGGATAACCTTCCTTTCATCCAAATATGGTAAATTATTGCTGTTGTTCCTAAAAACCAACATGCTGAGTTAATGTAGTAACGCCCGCCTCACGGCTTCTAAATGGTCTGCTAACTAGTGAAGCCACAGCGGTTTTACACTTTGATGTAGTTTACAGTCCAACTACATTATATAGGCATGAAAAAGTGACTTATTAGTAATTAGCCGTTTACATACATTTCATGCATGGATCATTTCAGATCCTTTGTATTTTCTCATTTTAGTGTATAAAAGTTGTTCATATATGTATAAATGTATGTATTGTAATTTGTCTATATCATTTTTGTCCCAGTCTTTGTGCTGCTCTCTTGGTCAGGTCACTTTTTGAAAATAGATTTTCAATCTGAAAGTGCATTTTACCTGGTAAAAAAACAAACAACATATATGGGGTTGTTTTGTAAGCTTAGCTGTCTGAGCACAACTTAAGACCCCATTCGTTGAAAGAACGCCACGCTGCAAAAAATGTGTCTTTTTCTCTTAGTTACCCAAAGGTTGTCTCAATAATATGTTTATTTCGATTAAGTAAAGAATTGCTCTGAATATTTTGTCAATGTCTTTAACGTTCATTTATTCACTGTGTTACTGAAATTCAAAAAATACACATTTAAAAAAAACAACATTTTAATGGGAAATATTCATATTAGCAATTTAGAATAATTAATTGCAAACTAAATTGCAAACTATGAGTTCTCTCAGTGACTCATCTGACTTAATTTTGACTGTGATTTGGTTAATTTGAACTAAATTAAATCTTTTGAGTAAAGTATGATTTTAGAAATCTTTTTGAACCTTATTAGACTTTTTTGGTTTTATTAAGCAACATATTTCTCTTTCGTCAGTCCTCACATACTTTAACATGGCAAAACAAACCTACTTATTGAATAGGACCTTCTCTATGCTCACGGGTAGTGTTTCCCCCTGGGCTCGATTCTTGGCCCCTTATTCCGTAGCTTATACCTGCTGCCACTGGGTCATATTAAAAACAGGTTCTGTCAAGTGGCTAACATTTCTCAATAAGAGATATTGACTCAAAATGGGCTCAACTAAATAGTTGGGCAGAACATTAAAGGGTTTTAAGTTTGGGGTGACTGTGGAGATGGTGTTGGTGGTCCCTCTCATCTCTACAAACCAGAAAAAACAACCATTGGCCTTGAAACCAGGGAGCGTTTATTGAGTGAACATATTGGTCACAAATATCATCATCTGCTCCTAGACCTCGCCGTTCAGTCTTTAGTGGTGCCCACATCTAATCTGTTGGTCTGTGTGGAAACAGTACCATTCAAAACAATACCATTGATTCAGGTGAGGCACTGGGGAGATGTTACATTCTTATTTAAGGAGATTATGTTTTAACCTTGGCTTGTGTGGTTATTATGTGTTTTTTTTGGCAATACTAAACAAAACTAATTGATGGATTAGCATGAAAGTTTTCTGAGAAGTAGGTCTGCCATTTCCTAGAGATTATTGAATGATATAACTTCGTTCTTCTGCCTCTGACCTGCTGGAGCTAATATAACAGGGCCAAATCGATGCCTGTTAAAATGGTGCTAATCAAATAGTTAGAATAGACGAAGTCTGTAATGTTCAACGTTTAATATGTTCATCCTGTGATCAGGAAGTTAACAGCTAACTCAAAGAGGCGGAAAATTAACCAAAATGTTGAGGATCCAGAAGCTCCTTGTCCTTGAATCAGATTTACGAGATTAGAATTGTTACAATGTTATTTAATTGTTACACACACCGACGCTGTTATGTTGTAAGTTTTGTCCTTTTTGCTCTCTAAAATGATTGAGGGTTCGGCGTTAAGCCGCCCTAGGTTGGCTTGGTGTGAATAAACAAAGATGGCAGATTGAAAGGTATTCATAGTCAGTCGGTGTTTTCTTATTGCCTGACCTTTACGTGAAAAAGGCTAATGCAAAACGAAACATTTGTATGTATCAGAAGACCAAATATCCGTCTTATATTGTTTCACATGCCAGTGGAAACGCTGATATATCCTTTAGCATTTGAGTAAAACAGTTTTTAATGACAGCTTTTTCCTCACAGGAAGCCAGAATAAAGTTTTCAAGATTCTTGGAATCAGTCAGAATTTATTTCCCATCAGCCCTGGCGCCGTTTGGTGCGGTAACTGCCGACTCAACCTGAGGCTGTGACTGACTGACAGTTGATGGGCTCCTGCTTTGTCTTCTGTGTTTACAGCAACAACAGTTTTGCGTGTTTGATGGAGGATAAGAGCTCATTAAGAGAGCGAGGCTGGTAGCCAGGAGCTGCTCAGAATTCCACATGAATATTACACAAAACCTCTGCCAAGACCAACTTTTCTTATTATTCAAATAAACAATTAAAGACTTCAGTTTAGAAGAAGTCAAAATATTACGAGAAAACTCGACTCATCATTATTTCAATCCTAATTATTAAAGGGGGAAACAGAAGAGGAGAATTGCCAGCTTAAAAAATGAGGACAATTTAGTCAAGATACTCTTTTGAAAAGGTTTCACGAATTTAGGAGAAGTGAACTTGTCACTCCTCATCATCGAGTATCAGAAAATGGGTCTGTTTTGAAGAAAGAGGCAGACCTGCTTGGAGGCTCCCAATATATGTTGTTTTAAAACGTTTTATTCAACACTGTTAAGAACCCTAAAGACAGCCATATTGATGCAACCTAAAATGTTAACAAATGATGCTAACACCAGCACTGTACTATACAGCCACAGCACTGTACTATACAGCCACAGCACTGTACTATACAGCCACAGCACTGTACTATACAGCCACCGCACTGTACTATACAGCCACCGCACTGTACTATACAGCCACAGCACTGTACTATACAGCCACAGCACTGTACTACACAGCTACAGCACTGTACTACACAGCCACAGCACTGTAGTATACAGCCACAGCACTACACAGCTACAGCACTGTACTATACAGCCACAGCACTGTACTATACAGCCACAGCACTGTACTACACAGCCACAGCACTGTAGTATACAGCCACAGCACTATACAGCCACAGCACTGTACTATACAGCCACAGCACTGTACTATACAGCCACAGCACTGTACTATACAGCCACAGCACTGTACTACACAGCCACAGCACTGTACTATACAGCCACAGCACTGTACTATACAGCCACCGCACTGTCAAGTCATGTGTGGGTTCTCAGGATTCTCACGTTAAGTTTCACGATATGGGCTTTTGTCTATTCTATTCTGAAAGCAACACACGATAAACGTCTACGACACACGGCGAAGAAATTAATTCTCCATCCACATGCTTTAATGGTGCTTTTTATTGAATAGCATAGCTCTTCTGTTTTCAAGCCCTCATGGATGTGTTGGTTAACATCAATGTCTTTGTAAATGATAGATGGAATTATATGAGGGCATTGACGGACACATCATTTGAAACTGATGTTTAGAGGGAGTATAAATTATCCTTGCACGTCAAGTAGAAATGGTGTGAACATCTGATCTCGCAATCTTAAAGAAAATGAGAAAAATTCCTGTCCCTGCCAAAAATTCAAACTCTCCCACCAAGTTTAATGAAAATCTGTCAAGAAGTTTTTTCCGTTTTGCTGATGAAAGACAAACAAACGAATCAATCAACAAGGAGATCCCGCTGAAAACATAACCGCCACGGCAGAGATTATAAAGTGTCTCAGCAGACTCATGAGCCGGACTTCATTTGCTCCTTCAAACACCTCATGTCAGAGCTCAGCACAGAGCCTGACGTTGAAAATAAAAGAGTGAAAGCTAATTACAGCTCCGGAGGGCAGCCAACTATTCAACATGATTGGACAGCTTCCTGGTGAACCCTGCAGCAATCTGAGGGAGATGTTACAGCGAAAGCTGCCGATCGGACAGTCCTCCCTCATTAATTTACCTCTGATACAAGTCAGCACAGGTGATCCCACACAGGTAAGCTGCTGCAGGCACAGCTTGGCTGCTCAGGGTCTCCTGCTGAGACAAACGAGACTCTTCTTTGTGGTTCTTTATCAAAAGGGAGGGGGACACGGAGGTTTGGATTCCCAGAAACAGAAAGTATTTTAGGTTTACATAAACAAATGGTTGTCATCATCACTAGTCAGACTGAGAAACATCTGCTTTCCTCACTGGGGGAGGTTAAAGAAGGAAATTAAAGAAGGAAAAAAAATCAATCAGTCTTCAGTCGTCTTCAACATGGAACAATCTATAAAATAACCAACAAGCGACACAAATACACTTAGCCAATCAAATGATAGCGTAAAGGTAACACCATCAAACGTAAAAGTCTGTGGTCAGCATATCTTAGGAGGCACTTCTTTGACTGTGTTGGAAAATGCATACGTACTCTGCATACTGCCCAGGAAGCAACATCGTGCCATTACAGGCAGACTGTTCACACTGGAGCACACTCAAGATATACACCTTCTCTAAATGACTTTACATTACTCAACTGTTATATTATTCACCAAGAGAACGAATAAAAAACCTAGGCCTATATGCTGTCGACCCTGACAGCAAGGGTATATCCCTGAAAAGTCAGACAAACAGTGTTTTTCACAAATAAAGATCTCTCTAGTGAATAAAATCTGAGCTTTAAGAGTAAAATATCTGATGCCTACAAGATACATCTCCTTGAATCGATCAATAGTCACCAAAGCTGGACTAAATCGGACCACCAGTAAGGAAGATATGGCCGAAAAACAGTGTTTCGTGTAAAAAAAGCTCCGCCTAGGGAGTAAAATATGACATAATAGAGTAACATATAATATATATACAGGACAGACCTTCCATTCATATACACCAAATATAGTCTAAACCGGAGCAACAGGTTACATATTGTGGGCTGAAAACTTTTGAAGCTAAAGCTTCCCTTAGTGTCAGAAATATATTTTTATATATTTCTCATTTCCATATTCATGTACCGGATCTCCTACAGTATATTTCACATTATTATATTGGAGCTCTGATTCAGAGTGTGCCATGAATATGACCAATCACAGAAGCAGGAAGATTGTATGGAGATTGGTAACAAATGAAGAATGTAGCCGGTTGGTTTTCATCCGTATATACTCTGAATCCAAAGAACAGGGCGATATTTGTAGTGTGTTCATGTAGAGTAACATTTTTGTTAATTATCAGTATCATAAATATACATGGTTCCTGCAGAGTTAAGAGACGTTGCAATAATCACATTAATAGGCATGGTTCTATTTACAATATCACGGCATATTATCTAATCCTATTCACTATGAAACCCGACCGGTCATGGCAGCAGGCCGTCCACCCTGAGTCTTGGTTCTGCTCGAGGTTTCTGCCCGTTAAAAAGGCAGTTTTTTCTCGCCATCGTCGCCAAGGGCTGCTCAAGGAGGAATTTGTTGGGTCCTGTAGATAATTATATAAAGAGTCTGGTCTAGACCTGCTCTTTCTGGAAATCACCTGAGACAACTGTTGTTGTGAATTGGTGCTATATAAATAAAGATTGATTGATTGATTGATTGATTGATTGATTGATCGACTGATATCGTTGGTTCCCTTATCTCCATAAGCACGATTGCATCTCCAGTACAATCCACACGCGCTTCATATGTTGGATATAGGTACAGGATGTGTACAGCAAGCATTAATGCGCCGAAGGAGGGAATATTTAGATGGATAACTTTTGTTATTCTCTGATGTTGGGAAATAAGTACATATGAAGTAAAACAGTAATACTATGTGAAGGAACAGTTTTTTTGCGATGGGTTGTTCTCAGTTTCTGGGAAATATGTGTCGCATGAAGCCAGGACTTTCACAGAACAAACTCTAAAATAAGAGTGTTTGGACCAAGAGGTGACATCGTGTGTTCGTGTCAGCCTGACCCCTAGGATCAGGAAAAACAGGATTGAGTGGAATAGGAACTTATATCTCTACTGGAAATACCACTAGAGATATAACTCCAAATTTGGTTATGAAGAGTGCTGAAGAGTTACAACATAGACCTTTGTTGAAGGGCGTTTATGTTTTAGACACAGTGGATTTCTTTGTAAGTACCCTGATTCGATGTTCAATTCAGTCCCGCTTAGGCTGCAAGGACTCAGTCTCTTGGTCGTACTTCATTTTGTAGGTACAGCATACTCAACACCAAAAACGCTGGAATGGAATTTTGATTGCTCCCCCGTCAAAAGGGGTAAAAAGTATTAACCCTGTTTGTCTGTCCATCTGTCCGTAGGTACATAACACTGAATGGTCTGTCATTTGGCTGACAATCAAAGGGTACGGTCTGTCCCCATGTCTTCAAAAAATGCTGGAGGGAATCTCACATATGCGTTGTGGGGTCCCATCGGTGGCGGGCCGTCAGGGCCAGCAGGGGATTCTCTGCTTTATCAGACATTGACAGAATTGACAACAATATTTGACAGTTAGTTCCCATTGGTTTCTTGATTTAATCTCATTGCTTCTCCCTGTGGTTGCTCCAAGTGAGCTCATATAAGCGAGCTTTGTTTTATCCAATCACAATTCTCTACAGCCGTCTCTCGGTGGGACATCTACACCAGAGCAAGCAACTTCCAGACTGAATGGTTCTGGCTGTGAAAATATACAAGTAATGATTTTGTTGATTTTCAAATTTTTAACCAAGGAGATTTTGAAGATGTCAGCTAGGGCGTGTTCTTTGACATGCCGGGGTATGCTGGGTAGGCTTGCACGTGTTCGTAAGGTAGCCTGGTCCTGCTTCAGTATTACATATGACGAAACTGCTTCATTTATATATTCTGCTCCTGCTGAGCGCTCAATTTCAACAAATTAAAACCTATTTAAAATAGCTGTTGATTATTCAAAAAGCCAAAATCAAAACATGCTTACTGCTGGGATGATATGGTCTGGAATCGGCTAGGTCCAAGGCACTCTTTTCTTATGAAAGAAACAGTGGGAAATAAAGGCAGGAAAGCAAGAGATATTTTTTCTATGCGTTTCGGCACAGTGGCCTTCATCAGGGCATTATTGATTACTGCTGGCTTTTGATGGTTGTTCATGTTGTGGTGTGAATGAAATCCAGAACCAGTGGCCGGTATAACAGTTTCCTCACATGTTAGGATTTAAAGTTTATCCACATCAACAGACATCAATTTTTCTAGTGTTGATGGTTTCTGTGCACTTTTACAATGAAACCCTATAAACAAATATAAAAAAAGATAAACAATAACAATAACAATAAAAATCTTCACCGTTGATTTATTGATAAAAATCTTTAAGTGACTCTAAGTGAACTTAGTGATGAAATATTATATGAACATTGTAGAATAAACTACTGAGTTTTTTTTGATCAATCGGTCCCACATTTACTGGAAACACCTTGATAGGTTGAATTTGGTGACAATAAACTTTTTATCTCGGCCTTTTTCTAGGAACTTTATTGTATTATAGGTTGGCAACCGCTACAATTTACAAGAACAAACAAACGTGACATAAATCCTGGAATTTATCAGTATAAAAAATTGGCTATAGGGAACATAAGAATCAACATACAATCTCAAAATTGCAACTTATCAGGAAACGCAAGCATAATGTAATGTCAGATGAAACCGCAAGAGAATAACAAACTTTAAGAGATAAATACAAATAATTGAATAAATGATAACATAAATCTTAAATAAACACAGTCAAAGAGAAAAAAAAAAGTTGCAACAAATCAAATATTTTCTGTACATTTCCATTGTTTATATGTTTCAGATGATGAAGGACAACTTCAAAAATCTGGTTATATCAGCTGATTGAAGATAAGCAAATCAGGAACTGCACAGCGCCCCCTGCTTGTGGAAGAAGGCAGCTAAAAGTAAGTAGTCTAATAGAGAGAGTGCTGCTATATGGAGACTGCAATGTAGAAACAAAACAAGTATCTTCAAACAGATAGCTGCGTGGTTTGATAGACGTCACCTTCTCATGGATGTTCCTCGTAGAATCTATTTGTAATAAGATATAGCAGTGTGTTTGCTTCCTCCCTGGACTCTGATTGTTTGTGCCCGAAGAGAGATTATCTTTATGTTTTATAAAGGATTCATTGATTTAATAATCATGCTGTTCTTCATTGTGATCTGGTTAAGCAACATTTCTTTAAAACATTAAGCCAAACCTTTCAATCAAATCAAAATTTCCTCCAACATTATGAGGCGTATTTGGTTAGACGATGTAAACATCTGAATGTAATAACATGAATTAATGTTAATTCATCGGAAAACATAATTATGAAGTTATCATTTGAATTTATTCTGTTGGTAATCAACTCTATACAGATCAGCTGTGATTAAGAGGAAGAGGGGGGACAGGCTTTCAATCTCTTCCTAGAAAGCGAGGAAAGGGGATCGGTTCAGTCTTTGACCTCATATTGGACATAAAGTGGTTTTTATTTTGTAAAAAGTGAAAATAATGCAGCTGGAGAGAATTCACTGGATTCAGCGATCTCAGTGTTGTGATCAGGACTTTTGGACTGTTTAACCATGGGAGTCAAAAAGCACATCCAAAATTGCCAATGTTTAAAATAAGTAAAGAAAATTATTGATGGACGGATTGTTTGAGGAAGAAAATGTTATTTTCACAATTTCAGTTTTTATAAATGAGGTTTCAGTTGAGTATGACAGCGTTGACCGGATCAAATGGAACAAAAAAGCGATTTAAATTGGTACGAAGTTGGCTGTGAAAACCCCCTACATCCAAAGTTTGAATAAGTAAGTCTAACAAATATCTATTTCTCCCCTGAAAAGTATTTAAACCAAAGACATATTAGAATTTGGATGGTCCTTACCAGTAATAGATTCACTGTTAATCTTATGCTCAGATTTGTGTCAGGTTTAGACCTTTTAAAACTTTTAATTAATCAGAGTAAATTATTCTTGTTTAGGATGATGTTTTTCCTTCTTTTAGTGGCCGACTTATAAACGCCGGCAGCATGTAAACGCAGCATAAGGTAAAACCCTGACTTCTTCTTTTCAGCACTTCAGAGTCTCTCTGCTGCAGTCAGTGACTGGAGGGGTTGAAGAAAAGGTGGAGATATGAGGTGGAAGGGTGGAAGTGGCTCCATCGTGTCATGGGAGAGGTGTGTTTCGGGGGGCATTTGTTTCTCAACATGAACTAATTGTAGTTTTATGTAGATTTCGGAGTAATTTGAAGTCATGCCTTAGGTAGAGCTGGCTGTTACTTTTTCACGCGCTGCTGCTGAAGTCTCATTATGACACAGACACGAATGAAAATTAAGCCTTGGACGCCATCGTTGTTTAAGGTGAGCTAACCTGCCATAGGAGCCGGGTGTTAATTATTTCTGGTAGGTTTCATTACAGTTACGAGATCGACGACATGAAGGGAGGAAAGAGGAAGGCAGGAAGGAAGGAAGGATGAAGGAAGGAAAGAAAGGTCAAGTGACAAGAAGTAAAGGGGAAGCTGTTTTTGTTGGCAAAAAGGAGATGAAGTCAGTAACTGCTGTGAAACAAGTTGAGGAGTGAAGGATAGTCTAACCGAAAGTCAAACTAAACACTATGATTCACTTCCAAATCAATCTTTATTTATACAGCGCCAATTCACAACAACAGGTGTCTAAAGGTGATTTCCAGAAAGAGCAGGTCTAGACCAAACTCTTTATATAATTATCTACAGGACCCAACAAATTCCTCCTTGAGCAGCACTTGGCGACAATGGCGAGAAAAAGCTGCCCTTTAACGGGCAGAAACCTCGAGCAGATCCAAGACTCAGGGTGGACGGCCTACTGCCATGACCGGTCGGGTTTGAAAAAAAAGGGAGTGAGAGCGAGAAAGAGAGATCCAAAGTAAGGATGTTTAACTTTTATAGTTTGATAGCTATTAAATCCACCAAAGAAGATTTGTTTTGGGATTGTTGGATTGTCAGCAGGATTATAGATAAACTTCACAACTTCACACAATAGAATAATTTAATTTAATTGTTTATGAATAAACGAGTTATCAATATAACTTGTTATTAAGTCTCAAGCGATAAAATTTGTGAACATTATGTCTGTCATATTTTTCCCTATATCTTGAAAAGAGACTGAGAAAACTCGGATAAATGAAAATGTTATTGAAAATGCTGTTGATTGCATGCTCAGTTAATTTAATGTTTGGCTGCAATAAAAGAAGATGGTTACTAGATCCTTTTTCAAAAACTAAAAAGCGGCCAGCCTCCCGTATGCCGCCCATATGTCATCTTTTCAGTAGGGAAATGTGTTCAAAGCTATCCGTGTTCTCCCGAGACCCTCCTTCACCGCCTCTCTAGAGTTCCAACACAATTATGAGTCACGTTTCTTCAAATGTCTGCATGGTGGGTGAATTCAGTATTGGGACATTAGACAAACTACTTTGCACGCTTGGAAATAATATGTCTCATAAAGGTAATAACTGACAGCATCAGGACGGAGAGTTTTTCCTCACTGCAAATAGTGACAAGCTGCACAACAAATTGTTCCAGGAAGCTCCGAACCCTGTCGCCATTTACCTAATTAACCATCCCACATCCTCTTCTCGTAAAGAGGCAATTTTTATTCAAATTAGCTCATTTTTTCTTGTTAGCACACCTGTGCTCTCCTGCACCTCATTAAAAACCAAATTCTGCAAATTTCTGCATCCGCTGACGATGGCTGTTACCAAATATTGATCAAGGTAGCAGTGTGCTAATTAATGTTAGAATATGGAAGAGGGTACAGGGTCTAATTTGCATGAAGTTGTGCATGAAAAGAGCGGAAGAAACATCAGGACCTCCAGTTGTCTTGTCTCAGCAGGCGGGTGGTCGCTGTGGTGCCGCTGCGAGCCCTGGAGTTGTTTCTACACCCAACATGGGTTATTCTTCTGCTTCTTCTTCGTTGGTTGATTAGGAGGGAGTCTCAATAAGTCGTTAGATTTTATAGTCTATTCTGAGTCGACTGGGGGGGGGGGGGGGGGGTAAATGTTTGTTTTGTACTGCACTCAAAATAAGCTTGAAAGTAATGTTTTATTTCATTGATGACAGCTGGGTGCTAATCGCATTCAAGACAAAGGCAGATAGAATGTTGCAACAATTAGCAGGTTTGATGAAGACAGCCTCACAACCAAACAGCAGCATTTATATTTAATTCCAATAAATAACCAAATCGGCATCTGAGGAATAACAATAAGGCAGCGATTGAGATGTCGGAGAAGGAAAAGGACGGATTAGAAATCTTATAAACGGCACGGCATACCATGTTCTCGTTTTTACTTTATTATAGGTGAATTCTTGATAGCAACAAAGAAAAACGTACATATGATCAGATGATCAATAAAAGCAGGTGTGAGTAATAAGGGTCAAAGTTCAATAATTACAAATCCTTCCCTGAAGCCGGTGTTAGTGTCAGATAAGATAAGATGAATCTTAATTGGTCCTGAAATAAGTCCTTGTAGTCCTTAGAATTTGTTCAGTTTTTCAGTTTGTTCAGTTTTTTAGGCTGATAAACATTATAAATATAACATCATCAATCATAGTTACAATGTAAGATAAAACGAGTCATTATTCATATATAGAACTTGCACATTCATCAAACATAAACAGTCTGTCGTGTCAGAGGCTTTTCAGCTTGAGATGAAAAGCCTTAAAGCCATAGATTTTGTCGCTTACACATCTGCTGTCAGGTCCTTGACAACCATAAATTCCCATTTCATCACCATGCTCTTCCAAATTCTACAACCATCAATCAAATTGTTTTAGTAGTTGCAACCAAATAATTAACTTAATACAGTTTATATAGTTTTGGCTGTCAAATGTACATTTCATAAAACAAAATGTCTAAAAATCAAAGAGACAACACAGCAGTTTGGCTCTGCTGTGTTGTGTTACAACGAGTAATGACAAAGTCTCAGGAAACAGGAGTTGGTTTCTCAGCCATCTGATTTACAACCTAAGGAAGGATGTTGGCTCAAGTCCGATTGTGTTGCAATTAATTTTGATGGCTTCTCGGAGGAGATTCATTCATTAATAAAGCAAACAATACGGTGGCTGACAGGCAAAAAGCACTTCAACCATCAATTTGACAACAAACGCAGTGCAAACACAATTATTTAGATGGCTCTTTAAGAGTTTCCAGCAAATACAATACACCCTTGTTTACTGTCGCTTTTGGTACGGTGCATGTTAGGGTCAGTATTAACTTTATTTATTGTTTTTGCGACGTCGTTTTAAGTTTTTGTTCTTAGTCACATGACTGAATCACCCAGAAGTTAAGCGAAGCTACCATCACTAACAAAATATGATGAAATGTTTGTGCATTATATCTGTTTTATTCACTAAATGAAGCCGTAAAAAAATTGTGTCCACAATAGCATCGCTTTTGATGGTCTTTTGTAAACACTTCTGTTGTCTTGTGGCTTTTGCAGAACGTTATTCTTAACGTGTTGTGTTGTGGCTTTTGTAGCGTTCGCGCAACTTCAGCGCTATGGCAGCTAAAGTTGCTGAAAAAGTTAATGCAGGTTCTAATTGTAGGGTGACAGAACACATCACAAACCGGTCAGAGTGTTCTTCCTGTTCACTGCTGAAAGTGCCTACGATGTCCTCGTTAGCATGTAATTCATTATAGCCCTTTCACGGTGAATCTATTTCCGCTTTCATAGTCTCTGAATGCCAAATGTAGCTCTCATGACTCAGTGTTTCATCAGGGTTCCCAGCCACAGTGAAGACATTAGCTAGCAAGCCCTGCTAATTTGTTTAAAAAGGTAGCAGCAGGTTAAGAGGAGGCCTCGTTGTCCGTCATTACAAACAATGGAAGCGAGCCTCTCTCTGGGAACAGCCACCCCCTTCGCTGCTTGTTTGATTGCAGCCATGCATACTTAAGCAGGGCAGGAGGACGGCATGTCCTGCAAATTAGCAGGCTGATCCCCCTCCTGGGGTTGGACAGGCCTCCCGCAGCTCATCACCAGGCCCTAAACACTGTGAAGATGGCCGTCTCTGATTCAAAACGCTGTATCCGCTGTTATTACAAGCAGGGATTACCCAAATATCTCCTGCACGGTCTGTTTAGATCAGCAGCAGTGGAAGGGAAGCACCTTCATCGTCATTGAGTTTAGATCCGACCCTAGAGGATAGAACTCAATCATCTTAAGCAAAAAAAACCTCAATTGAGGATTTCTGCAGCATCATGACTCTGAATTGGACTGGAGTCTTTGCGAACTTGATCTTGCAGCAATATGTGGTTGTTATAGGGTTGTTGTCTAGTAAAATTTTGAGCTCCTCCTTGAAATAATAAAACTTCTCTAAAGATGATTCTCTCCATCCGTTTAGTTATTTCACAACGCTTTTTTGTGGGCACTCCAGCTCCCCATCTTCACCCAGTCCTTGCAGATTCGCCACCAGTACCCAGACTCCAATGGGGGGAATTCCATGTAGCTGCTCAGAGCTGATAGCCTTCAATCACAATCTCCCTGAAGAGTCAGGGCTCCAAAAACATTCCAATCGTCTGATTATCACTTATGATCAGTCGAAATAAACTTTCATCGTTACTTCGTTCTCTGTCTCTTCCGATTGGGATATTTTTTGCGAACATTTGGTTCTCAAATTGAAAACACGAGATTAACTATTGTCCTTTATTTCGTTATGTCTAATTCGCTATGAAGGAGCCAAAGCACACATTTAAGTTCTGATGAAGCTTAACATTAAGGCTTCAGTCACACTAGTGATTTCATGCAATGCGTTCATCCCATTTTTAACGTTTTGTCTCTTCTGTCGCTCTTAAACGTGAGGAGATGACTGGAACAAGGAGGTTAATAATGGCACGCATGTTTTACATGAGTGCAATGAACCAGCAAGCTGCTTTGGCTTTTTCATTCTCTACAATGAAGTCATAATGACTCTGTGTTTACTGGAACAATTTATTTGACACATTATAAGATACTTTAAAGTGGTGATAATGAACCAAGCTCGGTTATTTTCTCAGTGACATAATGAGTCTGTTCTAAAACTCAGTTTCAAGCTGCTGTCTAAACACAACTGGGTGTTGGTTCTTAGTTACAACTTATAATGACGGTAAGGACAATGTAATATTCAGCATATTAGTAGGAGAGATCAGTCAATGTGTTGTTTTTGGTTTAGGTCATCTGAAATATTAGGTAAGTCTGGATCTCAGCTAATGGGAGTGGAGACCGTCTTTTATATATTTAATATTGTACCACTTATTAACCTGAGCTGCTTAATTATGTGCTTTTAAAAGTTTTGATTGAGCATTGACGGGTTGCACGGGTGGGCGGGCAAAACAGTGTACACCAATAATGAGCTACATCAAAATGTTTATCTGTACAGTGCGAGTTGAAATCAGACAGCCATGACATGTATCTTATGCCTGTTTCGCAGATAATTTGGCAGACAGTTTTACGAATGTAATAACACAGTAACAGCAGTTTAATACCGTTACAGCGAAAAGCAGTTTCTTAGGATAACAATTGAAGGCTAACCCTGATTTTATTAAACCAGTTAAGAGCCCTTTTCCGTGACAATAATGTAAATGTAATAACACCGTAATAGCAGTTAATTACAACTAAAGCACAGAAAATTAGCTTTTTAGTATAAAGATTAAACCGAATTCACTATGGGATACCCTCCAGGACCTGATCACCCTGAGGGGTTGCCTAAGCGGAGGGCCTCTTGTAATAAAAGGCCAAAACACCTGTTGATCATGGGATATACAACTGATAATATGATATTCCATATTTGATATTTAACACCCCACCCCTCTATATGCAAACAAGGGATTTTACCACCTAGTCCTAATTAGAACTCAGACGCTAATGTCACAGCATTCTGTTGCACATCTGTATAAAGGAGTTTCAAGCTAAATTATTTGGTGCTAAACATCAGGAACTTGGCTTAAGAAAAATTATTCAGAAGAAGTGAATTTTCTAAACAGTTTGACAAAAACTGGTCAATGGCTTTAGTAAAGGACATGCATGTAAACTGATTTTGTGACATCATCACTGTGGTGATATTGAAATATTTTATGCATCCATGGGGAAAAATCTATTGTTTTAAACAGCAGCTTTGTCACTTACTTGATACACTTGATACTTACTTCAACTGTGGTGTCTTGACATAACTTTAATAATAATAACTGTATTTATATAAAACATTTAAAAACTGAGTTTATGAAGTGCTTTGACAACAGAGCAAAGGCAGACAAACACAATATGCAGGCGGAAGCACAAATAACATACAACAGTTGACGTTGACAATAAAAGACAACAGTAAAATGCAACAAGAAAACAATGGAAAAATCGAGGGATCAACGTCCATTAAGGATGATAAAATAGCCATAAAAGACTATAAAATGTGATGGGGGGTGTTAACTGATATTCTCTGTTTATATGACACCACCATGATAAGTGGCTATTATGGGAAGTGCCTGCTCTTCCCATAATAGCCTTGTTGTGTCCAAGTGACCAGGTGTAGAGTGAGTCTCTGTGGAATTATGTGCAGTCTCTGCATGTTAATACACTAATACAAGTACTTCCTGTACTCTGGTGCATGGTACTGGTATTTGGACAAAAACGGCTGTGGTTGAGGTGGTGATGACTGGGAAAGTAATCTGTATTACAGTTTAATATTTGTGGTTGGATATGATTGAATATGCCTAAGAGTAGAAAAGCGATACAATACAATACAGACAGAGATACAATACAGAAATGTGATCTGAGCATAATTTTCTACATTTCAGCTCAGTCGGTTAATTTATTGTTGATATAAAGATGAAAAAGGGGGAATTTAAAGTGGAGCATGACCTTAATTTCCCAAAAAAATAATCTCCTGCAGATTACTTTATTTTGCTGTGTTTTTCTAGCTAGCAGGCAGTAAAAGCTGAGAAACCAGTTTTCTTCTCACACAGTATAATAATAGTTCATATTTGGTGAGAATTACACAGAACTGACTGGGCTGTTAGTACATAAAGCTCTTGCCAGCACAAGACAGTCGGTGTGAGTTTAAAGCGTTGGTTTAAAAGTTGTAATCATAAGCATATGCATTACAATCTGTTCTGTTATTTATTGGTGCGCTAATCACCGAGCACAGTAACATTTCTCTCCCTCTCCATCCTCATTCCACCCGTATGAGGAGCTCGTACGAATCTGGAAGGATTTCACAAGTAATACTTCATAAGCTAATCTCACTCCATGACTCTAATTAACGCATCATTAAAAGCATAATTCAGATAATTATAATTTCTCACTTTTTAAATGAGAGATGGGGAAGAAGGGGAAGGGTGTCTGAGGAGCCAATTTAGAGAGTGAAACAGATTCTGAGCCGAGCGGGTGGGTGGAGAAAGAAAGGGAGAGTGAGACACAAAAAAGAAAAAGAGGAAACAACGGCAGCATGCTGCTCGGCACAAACACGACCCCGCGCCGGTAGAGCAAATGAAAATATGTATTATCAAGAAAACACAAACTGGACTCTCGCCACGAGGTCAGGTTCTGTTTATTTCTGAGGGGGCTTTTGGCCATATTTACACTGACCAGCCATAACATTCTAACCACTAAGAGGTGAAGTGAACACAGGTTAAAAATTCCTGGTGAGATATATTGAGCAGCAAGTGAACATTTTGTCCTCAAAGTTTATGTGTTGTTGGCAGGAAAAATGGACAAGAGTAAGGATTTGTGCAACTTTGACAAAGGTTATATTGTTATGGCTGGGCACATAATTAGTACCTGCTAAAAAGGTGAAGGGAAGGATAACAGGTGAACAGGCGACAAGGGTCATTGACTCCCAAAACTCATTTACTCAAAACTCACGCATGTGGAGAAGCAAGGCTAGCCCGCGTTTTCAGATTCAATAGGAGAGCTTCTGTAGCACATTTTGCTGAAAACTACTGCCTAGAATGAATAAGTCAGCATTGGGGCTGAACCATGAAGCAGTGGAAAAAGGCGGTACATCATGTCAACAACCATGTGTGTCAATTACTTGGATGAGAGAGATGCACTACGGGAAGAAAGCTAGTCGGTGGATGCTGTTTGATGCTTTGGGAAATGTTCTGCTGGGAAACCTTGGGTCCTGCAACGATTAAGGATGGGACATGTTTTGTGTCCAATAATACCAAGTATAATAATTCCCGCAGATTTCTCCTTTTGCGTGAATATATATATAAAAATATACATATATATATATATACATACATACATACATACATACATACATATATATAATAATACCAATATACTATACATTTTCTACCCTCACCTGGCTGTTTTTAGATAAAACAAAAGGCGAAAACATCAATATTTTACAGTAATACCCTGAAAAAAAAACAAAATATAAATTTGTTCAGAAACTCTTTGATAACTGCTTTATCAAAGTTGTCAGAAATACATCAAATAATATGTTATTCTACACAGTTTTTGTGAGATAAGACCAGCAGGACTCTCCTGCTGGTCAATAGCCAATGGACCCAGAATATGCCCAAAATAGGATTTTGACACCAGAGAGAGATCCTGGCTGTAAAATACCACAAACGTCCACTAGGGCAAGTTATATACACATATTACAACATTTGGCTGTGAGATAAATCAATGTTTATATTAAAATCTAGCAGTGTTCACAGCATAAACGCATAGTTAGAAGCCCAATTATGGGCCAGTTGAAAGGAAAGAGTTTAACTGAACATATTTATACTTTGTTCATGGAAAGAAGGCCAGGGATACTGGAAAGCAGTCAGAGACCTGAGTGGTACTCACCTCATTTAACCGATGAAAGAAATGCTGCTGATAACTTATTCTGTATTTCTCACTACAGTTTCATTGAAATATTTGGGTATGGATTCTCTTTTCTTTAAGACTTGGGATAATAGTAATCCAATACTTAATTGTATATCATTCTGAAATGATTTCGGTCTTAATTATTGCCCCTAAAACCCTGAGGAGAAAAGTTGGGATGATTATAGAGTTGGTTTTTGAGGTGTGGGTAAAAATTATATTGGGTATTGAGTTGTGATTATAAAGGAGAAGAATAGAAGTAGCAGATGAGACCTCATGCTCCATTACTCTGAATGTTATGTTTCTGTCCTCAGAAATGATGTCTGTCATATGACCTCTCACCTACTCTGTGTGCATTGATCGAATCTTTTTCTGAAATCGTCTAATTATCTATCGATGCAATGTATCAATCACCTGCACACATTGCTGTCGTCTTCATAGGAGCTCACACACTCTATGCTAGCGATGATATTCATGAGGAGCTGATGAAAGTATTAGGGAGTCAGCAGACGTCCTGGCTTCCTGGCAAACTTCCAATACAATTATACCACCTTCTCACCCACACACACACACACACATACACACCACACACACGCTAACACACACACACCTCAGCTCCCTCATCAGAGGTGGGAATGAGGTAAGCATCTCCTGCCTCCATATAGGTTGATTTCACGCTTTGTTGTGTTTGTCGCCTGAAATCTTTTAACAAACACCTTTGTGAGCAGCACTTTAAAAAGATGAATCCTCGAGAAGTCTTCTTCTAATCAAACCACTGTAGGAATGAGTGGTGGCAAGAAAGAAAGTATTCTCCTCCGTGGGACTTGAAAGTATGGGAAACAAACAATTAGTGATGTGAATCGGACAGGACACACACAGATGTCATTCAATTTTATCATAATTTATTTCATTTTCATTTCATTTTAAATACTTATTTAATACGTATCTTACGTTTGCGTGTGTCAATGAATTTTCGATGCACGCTTTAACTGTTCATGATGATTTTCTGTGGTTACGTCTCTCTTGGACAAGAGATCGGGTTACTTCCTTTTTAAATAAAGTAAGTGCGCAAACCTCCGCCAAGGCACCACAGAACCCTAGGTCTAGGAAAAATTCATGAAGATTTCTCCATTAATGTCTGTATTGATGCCAGCCTCTAAATCTATCAATAACTCCAATAAACTCTCCAAGTGTCTCTCAGATACTCTTGCGCCTTCCACTTCAGTGTCTCTGTTCAGCCCACTGAGCCCCAGCTCCACCTTCCAAAGAAACATCAAAGGAATCAAAGGAACTCTAGAAACTGAGCCCCAGGTCCACTTCTACTTTCAATCATGACGGCATCATGAAAAAAGGGCAGATTCAAGAATGTTTACCATAGTCTTAATCCAATTTCTCAGGAAAAGAATCCATGAATCATAAAATCACACTTCGTGTTGATATCTCTCTCGCACATTACTGGATGCAGGTCACCGGATTATTGCTTGTTACTAACTTGACTTCTTCCCTGGAGTCTTTGTGCTTTGTCACCCTGCAGGGTCACATGGTTGGTGACTGCATCTGCTGATGTGGACCTGCTGGAGGTCCACTCATTACAATATGATCATGATGATGATTACAATTATTATTATTCTTGTTTTATAGTATTTTCACAAGCATTAAGCTATTGCTAAATGTTGCATTACTATTATCGTTATTATCAACGTAGGATTCCTGCTGCCGCCGCGGCCCGACCCTGGAGAAGCGGAAAAAAGTGGTTTAGCATAGCTGATATCTGTGGATATGACTTCATATTTAATTTGAGGAGTTCAATCAAGGGTTTTGCTCGTACAAAGCCGGAGAAAGGGGACTTTTTGGGGATGCACTCTTGCTCTCATGGAACGACAGCGTAGGCCTAATTACATACAGTGGAAGGTAAACCTCAGAGACGTTTTCTGTAATCTCATTCTGAAAAATTCCAACTCTTTAGAGAATACGAAAACAATCTGAAGAGAAGCTATCGACACAAAATTAAAAGAAATTTGTCTATGATTGTGAGAAGTTGGTAGATCAAAACATACATACAAGTTCTTTGTTATAAATGAAATCACTGACTGGTGTAAGTTTGAGACCAGCAGCCATCCTCATTAAGAGCTCAGGATTGTTTGTTTCTTCTCACCTGTCTGAGAGACGGAGGTGTCAGCTCCGCTGCCTCAGGTGTAGAGATGTGTTCCCTTCCCGACCACCTCCTGATCAACAGGAGAAAATGCACCAGCATCTGTGATTTACACTCCCTCCCGTCTAGTCTGGAAAATAGATGGAGGAATTTCACACTCCGGCTGAGAAAATGTGTTTTTGTCAAATAGTATTTAGTTTACTTGAATATTTAGATTGCTCCTCTTTAAGACAAGTAAAAACAATCTCATTAAATGCTAACTCCTCTATTAAAACATGTTAAAAACCAAAACATGTTAATAACTAAAACATTTTTAAGATAATTTTCTCAATCCACTATTTATTATATATAAAAAAATCCACTGAAAAACACACAAAACAATCAACACAGACATTTTCTCTCTTTCTTAGGTAACTTTTGAGTCACATTATATTTTTTATTATATTATATTACATTATATTTTCTTATATTATGTTATATTAAGTCAGATTGTGTCAGATTTTTTGTTTGAATCTGGTTCAAATTTCTCCTGGGCGTGTCCCTGTTTAGGTTTTCCAGTCACATCCAACAAGGAGGAGACCCAGTGGAAGACCCAGCACTCACTGGAGGATTAAATCCTATTCAGGCTGGAAAAGTCTTCAGATACACAAGAAGAACTGGAAAGTGTGGCAGCGACGATGGATGGATGGATAATTTGTAGCGTTTTCTTGTCCTCCTCTCCCTTAGTGTCCATCGAACCAAACCCTGGCCCTAAGAAGGTCCTTCACGTTTTAAGGAGCCGTCATAAGGTTAAGGGTGAGGCAAAGGGTGTTCCGCTGTTTGCAACCTGAAACGACACCTCAGGATATCACTTAATTTTACATAAACTTCGAAGTAGCAGTTCACTTCAAAATTGATGAACTAATAAAGGTAGACTGGGATTTGAGGAGCACAGGCTCAATAAAATGAACCACAATCCAATGGACAAACATCAGGCTAAATCCACACCATGCAAACATGCTAGTGAATTCTGGGTAAACAGCCCAAGTGTTGACAGGGAGATTAACAGTGTTTGATTGTATTTGTCCTCTACTTTGATCTATGTTTCCATACTTAAGTTTCACGTCATGAATCCATGAAACCTTTACATGATCTACTTAGCAGCAACATTTGATAGGCGTAGCTTGTGGAAGAATAAAAAAAACAATCAAAGACCAGGTATTCGTCGGGAGAACATGCAAACTCCACACAGAACAAACTCCACACGCCACAGTGCTGCCCTGATAAATGATGCGATCATGTCAAATATGTTGTTTCTAAAACGCCACAGAGAAATTTCTGTTGTTGATTTTCTCCTCCCTCTCTCCTCGGAACCCTCCAGTAGCTGAAGCTTTTGGCTGCTGTGGGCCTGGAGCTGCAGATGGCCGGCTTGTGCCCAGTCCGAAATTTTTCAACACAAGATGGCTGGACCAGCTCCCGCTCGCCAACGGCCGGCTGCAAATACAAAGACAAACGGTCCAGTCACTTGTAAACGAAAAGCCCGATCTGAGAAAGCGGGCCGCGAGTCGACCTTTAACCCTCCACCTGCTGCAGAAGTCTGAAACGTTCTGACGGAGGCTCTTATTCATCTGTCAGTGAATCCTACCTAAAAATAGATGGACAGAAAAAACACAGACAGCTAAGAAATAACCGTTTGTCATTTTGACAGAAATAATCGTAGAATAAACACTGGTTGGTTTTATTTCTGCATTCAGACTAACTTCTGAGTCCTCTTACATTCAGCATGCACTACTTCCTCCTCTAGTCCATTTAGAATTATATCGTCCAAATATCCTTTTAAAGCCCAATAATATGGCAATTTTCCATACCACCAATCATGTTGTTGGTGTAGGTGGCATTATCTTTCCCAGTGAATTATACAGTTTTGGATCCCCACACGTCCATTGTTCATCGGCGTTTGGAGGGATAATTTGTGCGTCCACTCCTCCCATTGTGGGTGTCTGAAGCCTGACCCCAGCAGATGACTGCAATAGGAGACCATCTTCCTTCCAGATGATGTGGTGGGATGTGGAATGTTGCCGAGGCTGGTGGCAGTAGGAGTTTGGCCTGTTCCTGCCTGACATCTAGATCTGGCCCGCGGTTAGGATGTACCGACAGATTGGATGGAGGTTTAAGGAAGCAAGAAGGACTAGGCCCGATTAAACTGGCTGTTTCAGGATTGTGTATGACTGTTAGCACAATAAAGTAGAAAATGTTTAATTGAGAGACAGTTAACTAACACGTTCTTAATTACACATTACATCAATGTATTCCATCTGATAGTAAATGTTTTGTTCTATTCAGTTTTGTCAATCACAATATATACTTTCGGCAAACTGGAATTGCACTCAGCTGAGAGTTAAAAAAAAAGAAGTTCCATTAGCTTTTGCAAATTAAGGAAAGAAATTAAGGAAAGAAAAAAATACCCTACCTTCATAAAGAAGATGTGGAAGAAGTCCTACAGTTGTTTCTTCATCCAAATCAGCTCCATGACAAAACTGTTTGTTCCTGGACCATCTTTCATCCTAACAGGATTCATGGACATATATATATATATATATATATATATATATATATATATATATATATATATATATATATATATATATATATATATATATACACTAGACATCTAGTTGGGCATCTAACTAGGAAGCCTCAGGAAGTCTCCCTTTGGAGGATTTTCAGGCACGTCCAACTGTGAGGAGACCCCCAGGTGGACCAAGAACTAGCTGGAGGGACGGTATTTCCTATCTGGCCTCTGAAAGTCTCGGGATCCCCCAAGCTGGAGAGTGTTGCTGCGTAGAGGGACATCTGAAAATATCTAGTTAGGCTCCTGCTACCGCATAAGCGGGAGAAAATGGATGGATGGATGGATGGATGGATGGATGGATGCATGTCCTTTGTTTTATATTTAGGTAAGTGTTTGTGAACTTGTGAACTGATTTTTGAATGACTATAAGTCATGACTACATGGTAATGGGGAAGATGATGTTCACCCCCCTACGCCAGTATCTAGGATCACCAGTGGTTTTTTTGTTTGCGTTATTCCTGGAAGTGTCATGACTAACCCCTATAATCCCAGAGTGACAGTTGTGTTATGTCAATAAAGCGAGTAAAGCAGGAATAAAATTCACTTTGCCCTAAGTAAGAGAGCAAGGACAAGAAGGGAAGGTGTTTCATTTAAATGTTATAAATACCACTGAATTGTCTTGCATTTTTAAACTTGACACAGTATTTTGATATTGTAGAGAAGAACTACTTTTACCTCTGACTCTGTCGTTTAATGAAGGCTAAATGGAAATCAAGAAGGTATTCAGAAAAATTTACTTGAAATGAACATAACCGATTGTTAATTTATTGATCACCAATATATTAACTGATGTTTTAATTAGTCTAGTATTGTTTGCGATCCAAGTGGTGTGAAATGGACATGGCAGTAACGATCAACTAAAAATATTCAAACATATACCTGTATCAAAAGTGGACTACAGTTGCTTTGTTTGATCAATCTGTGAAATAGAAATTGTTGTTATTATCTGAGGCAAACTGGAGAAAATGTGAAGCATTTTCAGCTGAATGCATGTAGCTTTCCGAGACCTCAAAATATAGCTTGCCCTTAATAAATAAACTTTATCTGGTCACATTCTGATTGTAATGTTCTTGCTTGTAAAGTATCCCATCAGCTGAGCAGAGAATAAAGTAAGGAAAATAGATAGTGATAAAGAACTTTAAGTCAAAGGTGCTTTCAGGCCAAACATCCTCCTCCAGTTAAAAAATCAGTTAAGGAATCGGTTAAAATGTATTTTTATTAAAGATGGCAGATGGTCAGATGGCCTTTGCCCATAATGTTTATTTTGAGTGCTCCTCTGTAGAAGTGTTATTTATGAAAATGTATCTAATTATATTCATATATGGTGGCAGGACAAAAAGGTCCTGGGTTCAAATTCACATCCCTGTGTTGAATTTGCATGTTCTCCCTATGTTGGCGTGGGTTCCCATTGGGTATTCTGGCTTCCTACCACAGTCCATGAATGAATTGGTGAATCTAAATTGCTCAAATGTGTGACTGGCAACTTGACTGGGGCGTAACCGACCTCTAGCCTAACGTTAGCCTTGATTAGCTTCAGCGCCCCTGATCAGTAAAGCAATTTAAAAAAATTCCTATATGGATATGTTAATATATACTAAACATGTTATCTATATATTAATATCCTAATCTGTGATCTTAGGGCCCAACACTACCTACGAAATTATAAAATGTAACCTTAATTTTTCCCCCGCTTGAGTTGCCACATTGAAGAATGAAAACACCTGATGAGGATGTGACAGTCTTTTAGCGGTACCACCCACATCTTATAAACGCTTCAATACATATACATATACATATACATATACATATACATATACATATACATTTGATTCTTGGCACAGAGAAAATTTGGTCAGCAGCCTAGTTGGCCATCAAAGCACCTCCATTAGTTTGTCATGAGGAATAATGAACATATGGAGGAGCGTAGAAACGAGACCAAGGGGAATACTTTACTTTAAGACGTGTTTCTTAAAATGTTCACTTAAGGGAAGGTTGTGTTAATATCTTTTTGGCTGTGTTATGTTTGAAAGTATGCAAGAGTCCTTTATCCGCTCACTAACCATGAAAAACAACACGGATGCAACCATGATATATATATATATATATATATATATATATATATATATATATATATATATTTTTTTTTACTGTCAAGCCTTTTAGGGAAAAATTACGTTGTAAATATAGACTGGGTGGATGTGACTGGCTGGTGAGAACAGCTGATCTTAACTTATCTTGAAGAGCTTGTCTCATTGGCTGACCCAAACCAGGATAGTGAGAGATTAAGACTGAGCATGCAAGACCCTTTAATGTCCTGCTCAACGGCTTGGTTGAGTTCAGTTTGAGTCATTATTTCTTATAATGTGTAAGTAAAATGTGTGCCACTTGACTGAACCTGTTTATATTATGACACATAGGCAGTTTATAGATAGATAGGGGCCAAGGATGGAGCCCTGGGGGACACCACATGTTAAGTGGGTCACAGAGGAAGAGGCATTAAACATAGCTAATGACAAAGTCTTATTCGGTTAGTAGGATTTTCTTTGGCCTAAAATCATGCGAGGATTTAATGAACAGAATGATGTGGTTTGATACAAACAAAAGTCTAATAAGGGTCAAATAGTTTTTCTAAAAATCCACTTCACCAAACGGTTAAATTTAAAATAAAAAATTGACCATTTTCCTTGAAATATAAAATCTCGTCTCGTCTTGCTATCTTCCCTCAGACCCAGCGCTCCTGCTCTTTTGATTTGTTTCTGGTTAACAGTCGCCACAGTGCTTGTCATGAACATCTCCGATAAACAACTTCCAACTGCGTGAAGAACCATTTACAGTTACTGACATCAGACATCTGTCTCTGATTAACTACTATTATTTATTTCCACAGATTTACTGTCAGAGAGCGGAAACCACAATACGGATGTGAGACAAAGTCTTCAGATCTTTATCCCGCCGTTTGTCAGATGATTCATGGTGCAGCGCTGCAGGGACTCGTACCTCAGTAGTGTGCAATGGCCTCCATCATAAAATACCCCCGAATTATGCTTAATTTACAGTCTGAAACAGCATTTGAATTTTCCTTAGGTGTCGTTATGTTTTTTTTTCAAAGAAATCATCAGACCAGTTTCACATATTATATCAAAATACTAATTATGGAACAGCTCATTTTTCAAGTGTTATGTTGTCATACGTTGAATATTTTTGCAGTCCTGTGAGCATTAAGCTGCAGCGTCATCAGAATCATTTTATTTGTCGTCAAAAAACTGGCTAATGCAGCACCTGAAATGTCAAAAAGTGAGGCCAAAGATGTAAAACTGGGAGAACTGATGTTCCGTTCGGAGCATTTACAGGATGCCGTTGGCTGTGAAGCTGACATATAGCGCTGTGGATAAGTGTGTGTGACAGCTGCATGTTGAGCCATGAAACTTGAAACACCCTTCAGGTGTGTAACTGTAACATCCAACCTCTAAATCGGTCGAATCATCTCTCTGTCTTGTGTCTGTCAGAGAAGGCAGAAAAATGCAAGTGCCCTCCTCCGCCAAGAACGATACATCCTGTGAATGTTTGTTTAGTTTTCCGGGCCGAAGGGTTCGTTGAAATATGTTCAGTTATTTTTCAATAGCTGGAGAAAATGTGGAAAAAATTAAATAACGAAAAATCTTATACTATTGTTCACTTAGCTTCTAAAGACATGAAACGGGTTTTCCCTTCAATGACACCTCAACTCAGTTCATAGAAACAAAGCAGTAGTTTTGGTGTTGGTGGTGAGAAACCAAACAAGTAGGCCACCTACCAGCTAATCAATCCCCTTACCAACCTACCCACCTACTGTATCAACTTTAGCAACCAACATACCAACCAACCAACCAACAACCTACTGTATCATCCAACCAATTTACCAACAAACCAACTAACCAGGCAACCAACCAACTAAGCAACCATCCTACCAACCATTCGACCAAAGGACCAACCTTCTTCCCAACCAATACAACGACCAACCCACCAACATACTGCATAAAATGACCAACCAAACAACCTAGCAACCGGTTCTAGGTAATCTAAGGAGTGACATAGGCATGTAGGACTTAATCAAGTTATAAAATGGATTTGAAGTCAGACATCAACCGCTGAATATTCAATACGATTCCGATGTCAGGCTTCAGAAATCAGTGTCAGGGGAATTCATCTGGAGCTCTGATGAGGTTGGACTCCTTCTTTACTCTTTTGTTTCGGTACTTTGAATCATCCGCCCCCAAAAATGCTTTCCATGGGCAGATGAGAAAATTGAGAGAGCATGCGAGAAAGAAGAAGACTTAAAAAGAGAGGAGGCAAGCAAAATGAGCGTTTAGCCACTGGTGTGAATTGCCTGTCGCACTAGACAGATTTCCTGATCCCATAATGGCTCAAGCTCACATTTCTTGGTGCAAATTCTCACCGCCACTTGTGTCGGCTGCACATGCTCCGGCGGCCTAATGAGGCAGCATTAGCCAGGGGAGACGCAGTAATTAGAGCCAACGTCAGCGCCGAGGACAGATGGCATGCTAAGACAAGCCTCTCGACTTCACCTCCGCCGTCTGTGTGTGTGTGTGTGTGTGCGTGCGTGTGTGTGTGTGGCTGTTTGTGTGTGTGTCTGTGTGAGTGTGTCCTGACAGAAGATAGGGAAGACAAAATGTGTCAGAACAGAGAGAAAAGATTTTAAAATGTGTGGGTAGAAGAGTGAGGCAGAACAAAACAGAAAATGTGCTGAGGAGGAAGAAGATGGAGATGATTCTCTTCTGAGAGAATGAAAATAGATGAAAATGCGGACAGAGGTTGCCAATTGTATACGGAACAAGAACATATAAGATAGCTGACATAATAGCTGCATGTGGCTACAAGCTCTGAAATGTAACTAGGCCTACGCCGTTGTCCAGGACAGCATAGCTATATATCGCCAATCGTCTGTGTTTTACATCCACCTGATTGATGTCCGCCATTAATGTGAAGTTATGAACCATAAAAGTGTTTTTTTTATTTAAAAAGAGCTTCACCTAGTGAGGTAAATACAAGATAGATGTCCTGAAGTTGATACAACATAGTTGGACTAAATCGAGGCAATAGAAGTTAAAGTATATCCGAAAAATTGTGTTTTGTAATAAAAGGAAAGGCTTTACTGAGTGAGTTAAATATGAAGTTTTAGATATATACACGCAATCCCGAAATCGAATTCCTCAATTTAGATGTGAAGTTTTGTTCAAAGAAGTGCTTTTTGGTTTTTGTAAAAGGAGCTCCCCCTATTGAGTAGTATGAGTAATTATGAACTATCAGAGTAAAATATGATAAATACAAGATAGATCTCCTCGAGCCGAATTTGGACGAAATCAGACCAACGGTTTGGACGTTGTGGCATGAAAATAACAGGCAAATGTTCAGAAATAAAAGTTCCCCTATAGTTGGAAATGTACAACCAACCTTTCCAAAATTAATCTAGTTCTTTCTCGCACTAAGGTTAAAAATACACACAGAATATGCTCAGAAATGTATGAGATCATGTGCTAAGAACTCTCATTTAAGTTTTAACCACAACAACAAAAAGTCCAACTTCTTTCATTCTACATCCTCTCAGTTTGGAACATGGTTCCTCTCAACAAGCCCGAACTACGATGTTCTGGCGCAGACAGCTCTCTGGAGCGATTCGGACCAATATTTAGTTTGCAAAGCTTTATCATCTTCTAAGTCATTCTTCCTCATTCCTTTTATTTATTCGTGTTCTCCCTACAAGCTTTCTTCCTCTTTCCACATGCGCTCCCCTTTCTCTTCTTTCCCACCTCTCGTTCTATTTTTATCATTCTTCCTCCACACTCTCACCCTTTCTCTCTCCGGCACACCCTTTCATCTCTTCTTCCTCTCATTATCCTATTATATGGCCGAAAAGAATCGTCATCATCTCGTCTGCATCCGCTAAGTTCGTAGCAGATTCGTTTGTTTGAGCGCGATAACTCAAAAACTATAACATGGATCATTTTCAAATATTGTACCCACGTAAAGCTTAGTGTGAGGAAGTACTGGAGTATTCATTTGAAAGTTTGGCTGTATATTCCCAACACTATGGGGAGTTTTAACTCATAATCAGCATAATTTTGAACCAAACTTGGTGCACATGGATTGAGGAGATCTAACTTGGTATACGTTAATAATACGTTTAATTTAATAGTTACAATTTTAGCTCCGATTTATTGCAAATTTGCTGCATATTTATTGACTCAAGGAGATCTATCTTGCAATTATCCTATTTGACTGTGTAATTTCTTATTTTACTCACTACGGGCTGCTTTTTGTGAAAAATGTTCATACAAAGGTCAGTTGTGTATTTTGAAACTAGGTGGAGCTTTATCCCAAAAAGTTTTCGAGCCATCATTTCTCAACCATTGATCCGATTTAGTCCAAATCTGGTGCATATAAATCTTGTGTGAATTGTGTTTACTCCTACAGTTCATGTTTTTTTAAAGAAAAATACTGTGAACATAACTTCACATTTAACTTAAGGGGGATTGCTTGTACAAAGCAGGGGCTTGGACACTTTTTGGGGAGATTCCTTTGCTGTCGGGGACGACGAAGATGCAAGGATTTTTTGCAGTTCTTACAATTAGACTCGCTAATGATTACCCCCCCCAAACACATTTTTAATTTATCTGCATGAATTATATTGGTTTTAGATTCAAATCTAAACATTTTCTGAAAGACGAGTTTCTTACTTGTTTTAGAGCATAGTGATATATTATAGTGATAACCAAAACCTGATAATTGGAAATCCCATTTGTGTCATTTTTCATATGTCTTGTGAAAACACACCTTTAATTACTTTGGTGCTTGAAATAGATTTAACATTACCTGAGGCTCACACAAGAGGTTGAATATTAAAATGAAATAGTCCGCCAATGAAAAAAATTCTTGTCTACAATGACACAAGAAAAAGAAAAATGCTGAAAGTCTCTTCTTCGAGTCCTATACAATGATCAGCCATAACATTATAACCACTGACGGGAGGAATCAGAATAACAGTTTCTTATCTCATTACTGTGGCAGCTGTCAGTGCGTGGAATTCACTGTATATGTAAGGCAGCAAGCGAACATTAAGTCCTGCATTTGATGTGTTAGAAAATGGAAAAACGGAAGAGTCTGAGCAAGTTTGACACAAGTCAAATTGTGATGCGGAAATGACAGGGTCAGAAAATCTCTGAAACTGCAGATCTTGGTGGGTCTTCTTGGTCGGCACAGAAGAGCTAGTGTATTACGTTTTATTTGGATCTAATACCAGCATAAATTGCTGCAAAAGTAAAGGCTGGATCTGAAGGAAAGGTGTCAGAACACACAACGCATCAAAGAGCTGTTATGGCAGCGAAAAGGGGGGGACCTCTAGGCAGATGGTCTCAGTGTTATGGCTGATATGTGGTGTGAGTCACATGGGATCTTGTGAAAGTAAGGAAGGAGAAGAGGAGACTCGGTAGACTCCAGCAGTTTTCAAAACCACATTTCTAAGCTGTTTTATGACAGAATAACAAGAATAAATGTAATTCCCTAAATTTCCACTTTGGGTAAAACAAGAACACTTGAGAGAAAGCCTTTAGTTTCATTATTTTCCTACGGACAACATCTCCCACTATCCCTGAACATATCAATATTGGGATGTAAGTTCTGCAGAAAAATCTAAATCTTAGAGCATTTACTTATGAACTTGTTAAGCGCCTACTGCCATTTACTGTGCATTTACTCTCCAATCAGACTGCACAGATTAATAGCTTTGGTTTGACGTAGCTTTACTTCAGCTTCCGGCTCATTATCCCATCTGTATTATCTCCTCAGGTGTTGTTGACACACATGCATAATTGGCCAGTAGACGACCTGGCAGAGCCATATATTCCTTGTTAATGGTGATTAAGATTACAGTGAGCAGAGTGTTACAGCTCTACCTGTCCCCGTCGCCCCCTCTGACACTATGGTTTCATCCGTACTTAATTATGAATATCACCAATTTTCAATGTGTTTCATGAGAGTGTTGTTGATGGTAATTTATTGTTCATCTAATCAAATATTGCCATGCGTTCTGCGTTTGCCCGATGGCATATTTAGTGTTAATTAGGCTGTAGGAGAAGAGTGTGGAAGCAAATAAATAGGGAGAAATGTGGAAAGTTGTTGACAGCCAATCAACTTCTCACTTTCAGAGAGATATGGTGCAAATAGTACGAGGAGAGGCGCTGTGGCAAACGGCTGTGGATCTGCAGCCAAGCAGGGCCTGTTTGGTATCATTAGCAAGTTTTATTTGGAAGGAGGGATATTAATGTGATTTGTCATCTCAACTTATGAACATATGAAACAGTGTTTACTAATGCAGCAACGGAAATGATGAATCAGATGCTTTACAGCTTTTGGTTGGTACGACACGTGATTCTACCGTTGTATGGAATTACATGACAGTCTTTAAATATACAGTTATATATTTGTGATATAGATTCAAACTTTTTTTTAGTTAATATTGTATTGACTCAATATTAATAATTTCATGTTAGGGAATGGTCTGAGGAGTGAAGATATCACCATTTCACCATAAGACATGTGATCGCCTCATCATCAGCTCATACTTAGATCATATACCTTCGTCACGGACAGAGGTATATGATTATAATACACTGTGATTTTGGCTAATAACAGAAATATCATTATAAATAAAAGCACTCAAGGAACACAAACCTATGCTTAGGCCCAACAGTGTCCACAGTAGATATTGTTGTGATCAGAATCAATAAGATCACTTGATTTAAGAACAATTCATGCAAATCATTCCATTAATCTATGAGTTATTGTATAAAAGTGCCCGGATCGGATGGTTAAGAAAAGGTTATTAAAATGTCACATTGTGAGGTCATGACATAACATCACCAAAATCATCTTGTAATACCAAAATCATCTTGTTGTTGAGATGTAATCATCTCAACAACAAGCTACTGCCTCTTTCACCCCAGTGGGAATTGTACCAGCAAACCTAATAGTGTTAATGCATTGCTCTTACCTCTGTGGCACCTTAGCTGCTGACAGCAGCAGTGTGACAAACGTCAACCGTCTACGGGGGTAAACACACGCAGAATCACACAAACACACCAATGTGGAAAAATCACACATCCACACACACACACACACACACACACATCTATCACCCTGGCCACCAACGCATCCAGACTTCACACACACACAGCTGAAATTTTACAAATGACGGAAACTTTACAGCTCCGGGGGAATTCTTTTTTTTTGTTTTTACCTCTTTCATCAACACAGCAACCAGAGGTATCATCCATCCTCGGATGGTTTCCGTTACTCAGCGTGGTTGAAGGCCTTTAATAAACACACATACACATGCACAGCTGTTGTGTTGTGAATGTGAGCAGTAACATGAATTCCTGTTTTGTGTTAATTGAAGTCCCCTTGAGAGAACGGGTGCAAAAGCGTACATTCTTCTATTTGTATTTGATAACGATAACGTAGAATTACTTGCAGCTCGGGACACCAAACCAATGCACACCTGTCAAACAGTCTTAAGCCCAGATGAAAGAGTCGGGAGGGGTGGGCCTGCTGACACACCTGCTGGTTTCTGGAGAGTTGACCTGGGCTGTGGGATAGGCATTTGGCTCTTTGTAAGGTAACACATGTTAAGAGTCTGATACACTGATCAGTCATAACGTTGCACTAGTGACAGGGGAAATCAGAAAAGCATTGATTATCTTCCTCAGAGCACTAAGGGAGACTGGAGATCAGACAAGACAAGAAATAACCTCATGCTCTCATCTGAGCATCAGCAGAGTGATTTGAATCGACTGACTGGAGTGAAGACATTTAACACACTAATCAGGAATTGGAAGATATATGTGTGTCTCCTGAAATGTTTGGAGATTAACTGAGGGAGTATCATATATGATGGGGATATCTGTGACTACTAAGAGACAAAAGCCTTCATCTGGCAAAACCAAAGACTGCAGACACCTCCAGGTCACGTGGACATATTACAAATATGCCCTCACAAGAGAATCAGAGCCATGGTACCTTCCAATAAAACCTCTTTTGTGACCTCAGAAGGTACCCCATATAAACTGTCTGATCTCCAGTCAACTTTTGTGCTCTGAGGAAGGCCCACTAGGCCGAAACATTAGCGCGCATGTTGTTATGACATGGTCAAACTAAATTCATATAACCGAGTATGAGATTTTAGTTTAGTCACTTTGCACTGGAATTTGGTTTGTCCTCCTTTTTTGGTTCCTGATATTTGGATTATTCATTTTGGATTGAAAGACAACAATATACTGGGAAGGCGCGTCCACTTCATACTCTTACATTGATTATCTTGTTGCAACGGCTCCTGTTGGTGGGTGGGATTTATTTGCCAGCAAAGAAACATTCTTCCATAGGCTGATGTGTGGAAGCAGGATAAATGGGTAAGCTTAACAATCCTCGACAAGGTCCATATTGTAAAGGCTAGATTAATGGATCAGCGAAATGCCAGGACTGCAGACCTTGTTGCGTTTTCTCACTGCAGTGGGCTAGTCCCCACCAGGGTAAAGTAAAGACCCGCTGATGTTGTCTTATCCAACCAAAGAGCTATTGTAGCAAAAATTGCTGATAAAGAAAATAATAGTTCTGAGATAACTTGTCGTTGTGTGTGTGTGTGTCATAACAGATAAGTGTCAGAACACACACATACACATTGTGCATTTAAAAGATAATTTGATGTATAATGTACTTTTATTCAATCACATAGTAATACATACAAGTTTTATACAGTATAAGATTGTGAAATTAGTTATCTGCATGTGATCCATCCCTGGTTGAGGGATGGATCCCCAGGGATCAGTACCCAAGGGATCAGTACCGATAACTGAGCCGCCTAACTCCCGAGTGGGGACGACCACTGTACCTCCTAAGCTGCAGCCCCCCAGTAAGTATTTTTCTTGTGTGTGGAATGTGCTTCTGACGGTTGGCTGAGAAAGCCAAAAAATTATCAGCCAATCAGACTATGTTCTTCAACTGATTTCTATCTGATGCCTTCAGATGGACGCTAAAACGTGCCCTTGAGGAGAACAAACGCTTACTCCAAGTCATTTATTCCTTCAGCTACTACGTTGCTAAACGCAGTCAGTACTTATTTTAAATGACTTTTATTTTAGAGTAAAAATGGTTTCTTTTAATTGGTATTCGTTTTTATGGACATATTTATGATGACATGTTTTATTTATCGCTTTTATTTATCTATAGTATCTTGTCCCTCCTACCGTCTCATGCTTTGAATAATTTTCTCTGACATTTTAACTCTATCTGGTCGTTTCTTGAAGTTGAATGTATTGACTTCAAGGACTGGGCAAACTATAAATGAATTACCCGTTTGGGTTGGATAAAGTTTTCTGAACTGAACTGAACTTTGAAGGACTAGCCTATTAGGTTTTATTTGGAACTAATACCTATTTCTCACCAAAATCGAGCTAGTGTGAAACACATAGACGAGACTAAACAAAACAGCACAAAAAGACTTGCAGAAACATAAAGGAGCAGTGTATAGGTTTACGTGGTTTAGGTTATGTTCCATTCTTTCAGAACCAGCCAAGAGCCGAAAGAGTCTCGAGAACCAAACACGGAGTGGTGATGTTGACCACAAACTATACTCAGCAGCCACTGGTGGCCCCAATCAACACTGATGATTATTTCAAAGTAGATTCTGAAGTGCTGGACCAGGATCATACAGCAAGCTCCCCACCGGTCCACACAGGTCTCTCCAAAGTCCAACAGAAGCCTGATAGTCGGTTTAAGGCCCCAAGCCAGGAGATTATCCAAGGCGAAGAGTCCACCACACCACAGGGGCACCAGGTCCAATGAAAGGCACCTGCTTTTAATGTTATGACTAATCAATGTAAGACCCTTTCTCATTCCACCTCACCATTTTCCCTAAATGTTTTCTCAGCCTTTGTATCGGCAGCAGAGCTAATAACAGCGATGAGGAGGCAAAAGAGGATGGGGCTGGGAAGTGAAACGGCCAACAGCGATTAGCAATTAGTGGTGAAGACAAAGAAGAGGAAAATCCACAAACGACCTTACAAAAATAAGTTTTGAAGCAAGTTTCAAAGCAAGATAAAACTTACTTCATCAGAGCCACCATTTATTTTTCAGTATCAACAATCCTACCTCTTTAGGTCTCTGTTTATGATTCCAGAATGCAGACTGCTGCCATCTGCTGGTGTGGAGTTATTTCCTCTGACACCATTGGATGTTGTCATTATTATGCGTTAATTTTGGCCCGCCTATAGGTGAAGTGAGGCAACACAATATTCACCACCAGCTTCTCCATATCAGTTTGGAGTGTGTGGGGCCTTACTTGTATAAGTGAGGGATTTGTCTGTTTGGAGGATGTGAGTTGGGGTAAATCAAGTACATATTCTTGAGTGTGAGTGTGTGCGCACAGAAGGCCCTGAGCATCAATGACTGGTGACAACAACATGCTACCTTCATTACTGACACCCTCCGCCCCACTCTTCCCCCACTTTCATACCCCACACCTTCCCAACAGCAGCCTGCTGAACAGCTGAGGTGCCAAAGCTGATCAACGCACTGATGATGATGAGGAGGGAGGGATTACGGTGGGTGGATGTAGGGTGGTAGTGATGGGGCATGTAGGTAGGCGGGCATGGTTCGGTTCCCAACAACATCATCAGGGACCAGACACACGCAACGGCGAACATTGTTTATTAAAACAGTAAATCCAAACTGTCAATTTAAACCAACAAAAATGAGTCCATGGACCCCATTTGAGCAGATTTTGCTTCAGTGTCTGAACTTGAGAGAAAATGTATCTGTTCTTTTTAATTTTCAATTTCCTTTTTTTTTTAAATACATGGATTATCCACCCGAGGGCCTTTTGCAGGATTTCCCAACGGCTTCCTCCCACAGTCTAACATGCAGGGTGGATCACTGGTGGCTATAGATTGCCCGTTGGTGTGAACACCAGTGTGATTGTCTCAATGTGTTGGCCCTGTCATGAACTGACGACTTGTCCGGGATGTATCGGTTCTCTAACCCGATGTCAGCTGGGACAGGCTCTAGCTCACCAATGATCCCACACAAGATGAGCGGTGACAGAAACTGAATGGATGGATCAACAATTAGTTATTAATTTCCTGAATAACCAATATTTTCTTTTCATATCAAGATGTAAATTCACATATATGATACATCTCGATCTCGGTTTTACTATTATTATCAACTTTAAGTTAATATTCTTTCCTATTATTTTTATGAACTACTCATTTCTTTGTTATATAGCTCTTTTAGTTCCCTTGCATAATTGTTTGCTGTAGTTCCTGTGGTTGCTTTTGGTAATTATGAGCAGGATTTTATCTCCTGTCACACATTTTGTGCAAATTGAGCAATCAGTTGAAACAGTGTGTTGAAACAGCTTCAGAATATTGGCATGTGAGATGTACTTTAGAAAGACATTGTGTCAGTGGCACTTTTTGAAAGGAAGAAACAAGAAGATATATTGTATTCATTGTAAATACGAGATGTCCGTATGCGGTCCAGAGGGACAGTTTCTTCCCATCTGCTGCTGGACTCCTTAACATAGCAAATAAACCCGAATTTAAAAATAGACAAATTATTTAACGACTGCTATGGCTGCGTCTCAAAATTCTGTTAAGTTTATCCCTACAAAATTGTCCTATTTTTTTAAAGAAGAGTGACGTATTGTGTTTATAAGTTCATTGGTCTGAATCACTTTTCAGAGTTCAAAAACATAAGATGTTTTACGTTAAAATTTATAACAATTAAAATAAGATCTTTGGTCGTCTCCTGTCATTTAAAGAAAAACATAATCTGAGTATGTAGTGTACGATTGAGGCCCACAAAACATAAGCCTTAACACTTTTAAAATGTGTTCCAAATGAATTCTGTGTGAGCAGGTATTCTCAGTACTTCAGGGCTGTGCTCCTACCTGAGCCGTCCTCCATGATCGGATCTCTCAGGAAGGATTTTGAAGCCAAAGACACGACCTCAGAGTCTTCTAATGTTACACTTTTTTGTGTCGGATGATGCAACAGTGAAGTGTTGTGAGTTTATTACAGGTGCCTAGAGAACTTGGGAGCCTCATATTTCTAAAAATGATGGAGTCCTCTCTCTAAATACAACAACTCAATTCATCCTGTTATTCTTTCTCTTCCCATGTTTTCCTTTTCTTTAACTCTCTCAGTCTCTTTCTCCTCTCAGACACCTGTAGCGCCTGAGGGTCTGTCTGTCGTCCACTAACTCCAACCCCCCTGGCCTGTCAAACACAAACACACAAAAACACACACACACACACACTCACCCACAGCAGCAGGAAGTGAGTAATTGTACAAACTTGTGTGTTTTCCTGATGGTCAAAACATCTTAAACTAGAATGGCGAACAATCCATCACATCCAAAACAGTCAAAAAAAATAATTTAATAAGAAAAAGTGTCTCAAAGGACACAGATGGCCCCCGACCGGAAAAACTCTTGTGTTTATATGGATATAACTTAACCTCTATCATGGGAGAATATGACTAAAATTAACCTTTCAACTCTTTTACTGCCCAAACCAAATCACGGACGATAAATGAAACCTGGATCCAATAAATGTCCACCTATCATCCACCCTAACCCGACTTAATGTCCCACAGGTGAGATTTATTTATTACTAGATTTCTATTTCTACTTTATAATAGTTTTATCCGTCGGTCTTTTATATTCCTAAATCCTACTCAGCATGATGACCTGCCACAAATTCTGCTATGGCGATGGTATGACCCGAAGTCCGCCTCATTTACAGGCAGACGTATTGCTCACTCCCTCACTCACTCTCTTTTTCACTCCCCTTCTCCCCTGCTTTATGGGCGTTATGCCATTGCCATAGTGCCCTATGTATACGTTTCATTCCGGAGTAACGATATTGTATCAACTGCTGGGACACTTCAACACAAAATCCAGAACTTCTGAGTAGATGTGTTTTGGTTTACTAGGGAATATTCAAAGCGTCCTCATCACCTCTGATGTTTAGAAAAATCAAAAACAAACACACAGATCAGAGTGATCAGACCTCAGGGATCAGAACCGATCACCCAGCACCGTGTTCCTCTTCATCTTCGCTGAACGTCGGATCATTTTGTGGTGAACCATATGCATGTGCATCTGCGTCCTGTGACTCTGGCAGGATCGAGGACACTCCAAGATGGCATCCCTAGCCACCGAGGACTGATTTTAAAGCCAGCCACCATCTGTCTTTCCCCTCTCAGAGTTTTTTTTGGCACCCGGGGGTGAGGCGTAGAGGAGTCACCCTGTCCTCGACACAAAAAAGAAGAGCCTCTTAAGAGACAAAATGCTAAATGTTGGTCCAACCAACCCCGCTGAGACCCGAGAGGATCATTTGATCACGGTTCAGCTCCACAGAGCTCTCGAAAGATGCGAGGCAAATAAACTCATTCAAATAAAATATGAAACATTAGATTAAGATATAGGTCACATTTAAATAAATACATTTTAATTAAATAAATGCATTCAATTAATAATTTAAGTCTAAATCAGACTTCTACACAGAAGAGTTGTATCATCCAACAACAAACAGGGTAAATAATAATACCACGCACATAAAGATCTCAATGCTGGACTTTTTTTAAATAATATTTTCTTTGATTAATTATATGATTGAATGAAAATAGTAAGTATTTGAGCATTTACAGCAACATGTTGCCAATCTTCACTACAATCTAAATTGCTAGGTAATAGTGAGGATTCAAAAGTTTTAAAAACGACGTGATAATCTACCTTGTGAACGAAAAGCACCAAAGAAAATGGACACAGTAGTGTAGCAGAGCAACACTTTGTCAAACTTTCACATTAACCAGTGTGGAGGGAAGAGGAGGAGAGGGAATTCTAAATCAGGCACACTTCTGAGCTGCAGGAAAAGACTGCAGACCAATCGAGGAGTGACTCCTCGATTGGTCTGCAGGGAGTGACTCCTCGATTGGCCGAGGAGTCACTCCTCGGCCAATCGAGGACCAGTGTTCTGGTCACATGAGGACGGACATTTTCCTGCAGCAGGAGGAACCCAGTGTCCATTGCACCAGCTGAGATGTGAAATTTTCATCCTGGTACCTAAATACAATCAGGTTACCATTAGCATGGAGGTCTGAGTGACTCCCTCAGAATATGCCTCCCCAGACCATCACTGAACCCCCCCTGGATGATGTTTAACTCTGTCACATGAGCTCAGATGGAACCTGCTCTCCTCTGTGAAGAGAATGGGGTACCATCCAAGAACCTGCCCAGTCTGGTGTTCTCTGGGGAACCCCAATCAAGCTGAACCATGTTGGGCTGTGAGAACAGGTCCCACCAAAAGCCTGCTGGAGGTCATTTTGTAGAGATCTGGCAGTGGTCCACCTGTTCCTCATCGCACTAAGGAGTCTGCTGCTGGGTTGTTGCGGTGTCCAGTTCTCCTCTTGTAATGGCCCGTCTCCTAGTAACTCTTCCACGCCCTTGAGAAGTGACAAGGGCAGTAGTAAAATGCAGAAGTAGACAAAAAAAAGAAATCAGTCAGGAAGGATGAGGAGAGAGAAATGATCTGTGCCCACCAGAATATGGGGGGTGTTTCCTGCTGTTGCCTCTCCTGTCCACCTGATTTCACTTTCATTTGCACAAAAGCAGGTGAAACTGATTCACAATTGCTCACGCTTCCTAACTGGACAGATCCATATCTCACAGCTTTAATTGACTCGGTGTGATACTGTTACAATTAAGTGTATTTTTTTTTAGCAGTTTAATTCAAATAAACTCGTTTGCTTTTGTCCCCCGAAACAGCAGGCACATACTTGACTATTTTTTAGTCTGAAAATCTCCCTTCCTCCTGAATTTTAAAACTCACCAGCTTCCACTGATACACACGCTGTGGTATGAAGGTGTAATGGGGGGAGTCGATAATGTTCTGCCTCCAACAAGGCATCAGAGGCAGCAACAGCACGGAAGTGCTCATCTAAATTAATACGACGTGAAAAGGCAAGGCAAGAAAAGGCAAGAGGCTTTGGTACCCCTCGTAAAGCACAGCCAGTAGAAGTTAGCAATTAAAAGACGAAGAGAGTCAAGAGAAATGTCTTTGAATAAGGTAAACAGCATGAGGTCATGAGCTCGGTACTTAAAATTCACTGGATCCTTATGTTCTGCTGCTGTCTTATGTTGTATATTTTGATAGTATATCAACAACTATCAAAGTATTTGATATATTAGAGGATTTTTCTGGTTCTGCAGGGTAATTTCTTCCCCCAAACCAGCCCTGAAAAAACAACAAAAAAGGAAACCAAAAGCCAAGGAGGTGTGTGAGTGTTAAATAGATCTGATGACGCTTGGGTTCATATGCATGGGACCCACCAGGCCCAGGTGGGTCCCATGCCACTGATTAGGCTCCTAATTGGTCTGCAGCCCTGGAGAGAAAGTGCAACAACAACAGAATGACACAATCAGAGAGTAAAGTATGTTAAGTACGGTAAAATGTCCCCTGTGGTTCTTACACACAATTACCCAGACTGACAAATTCACGGTGTCTGTTTTATCCGCCCGAAATGGGTGCGTATAGTTTTTTGCAGATCCCAATAATAATCTAGATCTTGGGATGATGAAAATGATTTTATGGGTAGAATATACAGCTACCACCAGAGATAATCTACTACAGTTTTAGACATACATCTGTATGAGGAAGGACTGTTTCTTGGTGGGTGCTGCAAAAAGTTAGGTCAAAAGATGGGTGAGAGTGCCTGAGCTTTCCAATGCCAAAATAATCTACAATGGGCATGTCAGTGTCAGACCTGGACCACTGAGCAATGCAAGATGGTGGCCTGATCTGATTAATCAAGATTTCTTCGACATCATTTTTTGTTGTTGTTAGCATCAGATTCTGAGAACCACTCCATCCCTGATCCTGGCTTACCCTTTTCTCATCCATCATTCTCTCGGGGGAGGGTTCCTGGTTTGAAGGATTTGGCAGAATTTAGTCTGTGTGAGCCCAGCGGAAATGGGAGGACAGGTTCATCAAAGCGGGACTCATAATAAAGAGGCTGAAAAAGGAGGGAGGAGCTCTGGAGGCCCAGCAACTGTCGGTCTGCGTCTCACTGACAAACAGACGTGAAACTCTCATCAGGGCTTTGTGTGCAGGTTGAGGCAGGAGGAGGTGGCAGTTGCTGGGTTTTGGCACAAAGTCCTGCCCAAAGATCTGCTATTTAGTCTTATTTCCGCCTCGTCTTAACAGCAACCATTTCTAAAGAGAGACCTTTTCCTTTTTTTTTCAGCGCAACTCACCATTGATAACCTCCCTAATTACCCGCGTCAACGCAGCCCTGAGGAATGTCCGCTCACCTTTGCAGAGGAAGTGATCAACACAGGCCTTTTCTGCTAATTGAGGACAAAATAATACAGTGTATGCCCCCAGCCGCGGCCCAACAAATGAGAGAGGTGTTTAGTGAATGAGAGGTGGACGGGGGCCGTCGGTGGGGGCCCCATTGTGTCGGCATAACACTAAGGGGATCAGAAACTGGCAAGGGGGGAGGAGGTGGATTTTTTTGTACAAATCCTAAAGGAACAAAGTGGGATTTTCAGGTTCCCAGCAGCATGTGGCTATTCCTCCCATAACGTCATTAGATGGCATTAAAGTGCTCCGCTTTTCTCCTCCTTTCTACGAGTGAAAAGCCCGAGCTGTCCTGCAGGAGATTAGTCGACTACAAGGTCTAATTGACAAACCCAGACTGTTGATTGTCAATGAAGTGATGTTATCCCTGCCGCTGCTTTGAACAGCAGAACAAGAGAGGCACAAAAAGGATTAGTAACGCTGATAGCTGCAAGGAAAAAATAAAAGACTTCCTCCTCAGAGGTTTGATTTATTATAAATGCAGATATTAAAGGAACGCTTTGTTGCACATGCTGCAGTAGTGTTTGTTTAGTTAATATTACACCTGTTAACGCTCTGACGACATGTTCAGGGATGTTTCGGTGCCTGAGGCCAGACTTTCATGGGCAAATAGTTTACTGATTTTTTGGTTTAAATCATCTTCTGAAGTGTATTAGCGGTTATCAACATTGTGCTGCTGGAGTATTCCATCTGTAAAACGATCAGGGAAAAAAAGAGAGAATATAACAAGAATTTTGGGGGATTCTTTTTTTAGTTGACATAATCAAGACACCCATTAACGTATGTGCAAGATATTTACAGATGACTTAATGAAATGTAGTCAACTGTAAGTATCAGATGACTGCCATGTGACATACAGGACAGAGTGGAAACAGTGCACTCAAAATCTAGGGAAAAAAATGATAATGATAATAATGAACTTTCTTTATATGACAATGGTGATTTACGGGACAAACTAAAATAACAAACTAACAGGGATCAAATCTATAAGGTTATGTGGAAAATTATGAAATAAACATCAGACAATCAATAAATCGGGAAGAACATAAAAAGACTGAAGAAATGACATCACAGATCAAATTCAGACCAAAATCCCAGAATAAGAACACTTGTGAAAAAAAATGTTTAAAAGAGATTTGTAAAAAGGACAAGGAGCCAGTCTGATCCCGTCAGATTGTTCTCGAGACCGGGGGCCCTACGGGAGACATTTTACTACATAACATTATCAGAAAGCTTCTTACATATCATGGATAATCTGCATTTTGTTAAACTTATTTTTTACCACTTTACCAATGAATGAAACTAATGAAATGCTTTACATTAAAAATTTGCGACGCCTGTGATCCTCCACACGCAGCGATTTAAACATGTCCAATAGTTAGGCAACACGATAACTTAAATTAATATTTTACACTTCCTGTAGTGTATCACTTTAAATGTCAACTTGTGAAGGCTTTAGCCATTTGAGCTTTAGGCATTTGAGATTTTAATTTGAAATTTCTGCACAGCATATTGCAGTGTCCAATTCTTTTTGGGGAGTTATTTCAACGTATAATTGGCTTTCTCACCATGCTATATATTTTCAACCTATCCATCTTCAATTAAATATATATGTAAAGTTGCATTATGTCAAATTTAATTTAATCTTACTGTACCTATTTACAGCTTAGCTATTCAAATAATTGCTTCCTGATTCCTGCTGGTGCGTCCTGTTCAACACATATAGGGCTTTGTATGCAATCAGCAGACGGGACACCACAGAGGTCGCGTCAACTTGAGAGCAAACTGCTTGATTTGTTCGACTAATTTGAAACCTCTGCAGAGAAAGCCGCCCGGCTTAATGTCCCACTTGAGCTCTGAGAGTCGTGGTTTGTAATTAAAGGGTGATTAAGGTGCTGGGGCCTTGATGAATGGGAGCCTAAATAGTCTAAATACCCCATGCCGCTCTGCCGTTGGACACGGCCTGAAGGACTTAATTGATTCAGGCTAATCAGCGGTCAGAATTAAAACAGTCACAGTTGTCCAGGAGAAACGAGACAGAGCAGGGGAGGTAAAGGGAAAGAAAGGAAGAAAGAAATAATGTGTGATGTGGTGGAGGGAAGTGGCAGCTCAGCAGAAGGACTATTGTATTTTCCAGCGTAAAATGAGGAGCAACCATTGATGCACAGATATGAATCCCTCTGCTGCCATTGGACTATAATGAGTTAATGTGAAAATTGACGGGTAAAAGTCTTTTAAAGAACCCTTCTCTTCTATTCTTCCATTTTTTCACCCGTGTTTGTTTGTCTTGTCAGTCAGATTAATTAAAAACGGCTGAAGGATTTTCATGAAACTTGGAGGGAGAATGGATCTTGGGCCAAAAATTACCCCATTATTACTTTTGCGTTAGTGGGAGCCAAGATTTCTTTTCTGGCAGGCTTTTCAGCATTGCGAGATTTTTCAGGGAATAATAATGATAATAATGATGAAATAATAATATAAAGCATATTTAGTGGGTTGGTATTTACAAGTTTGTGCAATTTTACGCAAATCAAAATTAAAATCCAGATAGATTTAAATATATATAGGGGTTATAATAATAATAATAATAATAATAATAATACATTCAATTTATAATGCACTTTACATTTGGATCAAATCTCAAAGTGCTACAAAGTAAAAGCAGATAAAAGCATCAATAAAAAAATAATAATAATAACTATATAAAAGCCTGACCAAAAAGTAGCAATGTTAATTAAAGTTAAAGGTTCTGCTAAAAAGGAAAGTTTTAAGTCCTTTTTTTTAAATGTTATAGAAAGAAGTTAGCAACAATATCAACACACCCTGACTCAGGATCAAAAGGACCAGAATATTATTATAATAATAATAATAATAATAATATTCATTCCTACTAAAACCGTCCTTCTGCTTTTCCTGGTCCACTAACTAGAACTGCATCTTTTGCTGCTCCAACTCTAAAGCTGACAAATTTTGCTCAAAAGTTAAACCAGCTGCCTGCTGGGACTGCCACCGGTACTGTTGTCGGCGTTCTGTAGACTAATAAGGATGCCTTTTTCAAATAAAGATGACAAAAACACGTCTCTAACTTCATATTCACACATTTTCTAGACTTCAAAAATATCCTAGTGATCCTCTGTTTGAAAGAACAGATCCTTTTAAGAACCTTTTACAAAGGTCACCATGAGCTCGTCAAAAAGAATGACAAGTCCCCTCAGAACCTCCTGTCAGAACCTCCTGTCCTTCTGTTCCAGTGTCTGGAACTCCCTCCCACGAGATATTTATTTTCTCTGTGTTTGAAAATGTTCCGGCACGGCCAGCTCACGAATCGGATTCTGATCATAATCCAGATTCAAAATAAACATGTGTATCTGGCCACAGCAAAATAAGAGAGAGGGGTTGAAACAAAGGATCGGCGGCGGTCATCCGTCCGGGGGTGACATCCTTGACCTTTGAGGGATATAAATATAAAACCAATCATATTCATTTGGTCGTTTAAGCTCTCAAGTTCAATCAATGGGCAAAAACCTATTTACTGTTTTCTGACCTTCTGGCTGCAGCCTGAATTACAAACTGTGTCAGCAGCATATGCCTCACTGTCTGAAGAGCTGCCATCCTACAAATAACTTTATCAAACACGGACGATGACGTCACTATGAAAACACGGCGAGGAAAACAATGGCCACCTTGTGTGTTGCGGGTATTTGGCATGGTTGGATGGTGAAAAATGTCAAAGCAACATGTTCAGCCCCGGAGTGGAAGTGAAGTTGACGCCTCCGGTTTTAACAGCACGAGTTAACGACAGACACACACAGACACACAGACACTTGTACATACACCCACACACACAGACACACAAACACATGTACAAAAACAGACATACACAGACGCACATACATACACACACAAGCAGGAGCACACTGTAAAGCATAGACACACAGACAGACACGCAGAAAAACACATACACACACTCGTATACACGCAAACACACACATACACATACAGATACACACCCGAACACACACACACACATATACACACAGAAACACAGCCAAACACACACACACACAGAAAAGCACATACACACACTCGTATACACGCAAACCCACACACACATACACACACAGACACACACCCGAACACACACACACACAGAAAAGCACATACAAACACTCGTATACACGCAAACACACACATATACACACAGACACACATACATCTACGCAAGCATACTTACACACACAATCAGACACACACAGACACAAAAACTAAAATAATTTAGAAATACACTCACAGCAACACACAGTCGTAATTCCAACAACCACTTTTATCTTTGTGCGCTGCAGCTTCTCGTCTCCTCACAGCTCCGGTATGACGACAAGTTAATCACACACACAGGCGACAGACACACATAAACACACTTAACAGTTTCTCAATCAACAATACTAGTCAACAATACATCAGGAGTTTGTTCATTCTCATTTTGTGATTATTAATGTGTGTATCATAGCTAGACTCACAATGTTGGAGACGTTTAAGATTTCTACCTCCACAGAGGAGGAAATAACCCAGCTTGATTAATTAATTATTCATGCTGCTCTAAACTGACATTAAGAATCCTTGTTTATATGATTACATTGAATTTACAGTGAAATCCTTCAAATGCCCAGACCCTGGTGAAGAGTTGAGTATCACACGACTTCACTGTAACTTGATATTTGGGTGGTTGTCAGTGTGTTAAAGCAGCTGCTGCTGGTTCCCGATGACATCACTGTGGTTTGGTTAATTGTTGAAGCGAAACAGGTACAGATGGTGTAGAGGAGACAGTTACCAGGAACACACACACGCTAACACACACACACACGCGCGCACACACAGAGAATGGGGTAAACAAACAAATATGAAAATACGGTATACAGTATAGTACGTAAGTATATTATGTACTACCCGAAGTCCTATAGGTCTCCCAGGAACTGGTTTCACATAGAAAAAATCAAGTACCCTTCAACCTGCCAATGATCAGCGCACCCAGCCGCCTGAAACACACACACACCACTGTAGAAGAGTTCTGACTTCAGCTGTGTTCTAGAGTTGTGTGACATAATTCATTTTCAGATTTTTTTCCTGCAGCATTTGAAGCGTTGCATGGATCCATTTTTTTTTTTTTTTTTACCCCTTTCTGTTTTTTATTAGGACTGTGGACAGGCAGGAGGTTCTGAACAAACCTGTTTCACAATCCAAACAGTAGTCTATAGTAGTAGTCTGTATTCTGGGGGTTCAATTGCAATAAATGCAATTGCAATTTTACCCACAACGCTCATTATATATATTCTACAAAGTGAATCTAATCAGCTTGCCTTTAAATTATCAGTAAATAAAATTTGAGGGGGGCCTGAAATGATGGGTTACCTGAAGGAATCTAGAAACACATCCAAGGCTCTGGTCTAAAAGAATGTTAAATGTGAAGCGTTCCATGGGGACCCATTTGGCGACTGCATTGGTTAGCGTAGTTGTAGTAGACGCTCCTCGACTGACAGTGTAATTTGAGGTACGCGGTTCAGTCCTAGCGTCTTCGCTAAGATCAGACATGAAAGACAGATTTGTTTTTGCCATTACAGATTCTTCATAATCTCTCTGCTTTATTTGAAAGACAGTTCGTCACTGCAATATGTGCAATTAAATCCGCCATCCAACACGGGGGGGGGCGTGTCCTCAGTCACTACCTTACCTGTGTTTGCCAGGTATGTCAACAATATGCATACCAGGTCTAATCGGCGGAGGAATTTTTTCAGTGTGAGAGTATTACGGCTATGAAGAGAACTTTACTGTCAGCCATTTAGTTAACTTTATATACACGACGTGTTATACATTCGGACAAATCAGGACACACTTTAACACACAATCTCTTCACTCTTCAGGAGGTTTTTGCCACCCCTGGCAGGAGTGTGTGTTTGTCTGTTTGTGTGTGTGTGTGTGTGTGTGTGTGTGTGTGTGTGTGTGTGTGTGTGTGTGTGTGTGTGTGTGTGTGTGCGTGTGTGTGTGTGCGTGTGTGGAGCCCATATGACTTGTGGGGTCTGTGTGAATTCTGACTATAATTATCTGTGTAATTGTCGTGTATTTTGTAAAGTGCCAGATCATTTAACTCAGGATTAGCTCTTCGCACCTCCAACGGCCAAGGGCGGTGCTTTGCCTTACATCAACTCCCACCACCTACACCACCACCACCTAACCACCTCACACACCTCCTGTCTGTCCCTAGTGATTCCTTAAGGTGCTGCTGCAATATTCATAAAGGATAGAAGGGTTAAAGCCCTCTCTTAACTGATGCTCTCTCGCTTTCTCTCTCTCCCTCTCTCTCCCTTAGACAAACACACACTCACATTCTCACTTTCTCTCCTGTTCTGTCGTTCTTTTTGTTCCCTCTCTAACACATCTTGAGTTAAGGAGGGTATCAAGTCACTCGCCCATCTGTGATCCAGACTGCATGGAGCTGATTGACACACACACCCACGCAAATGCACTCACACACACACACAAACTCACACACAACTAGACAAACACTTATTTACATATATATATATGTATATATATGTAGATGGATAGATAGATAGATAGATATAAACTCAGGAAGCACATGTGTAACCACAGATGCACATATATGAGCTTACGCTACGCTATTTATACCAGAGTGAAAATGAAAGAATCCTGGTAAAAAATAGTCAAATTATAATTATATGATGATGTGAAAACGTAAATATTTGCGATTTTTGTCCAAAAATCTAGTACTGGCACATTGGAATTGATACTAATGAAGACTTTAATGCCTAATTGTAGCTCATAAGCGAAAACAATGTCTGCCCTCTACTTTGTGCCACCGTAGGGTTGAGTTCACCGGTGATTGTATCATTGAACCCAGGCCTTCGCACACACACTATGCTGATGTTATGATGCCATTACTTTACTCTGAACTGTCTAAGACCAAATCATGTGCTAACCATCAGTAGATGATGAACACATAAAAGAAATTATCAAGAAAAATATGTGGAATTCATAATAGAGTAGTTTTTTAAAGAAAACCTAGATATAATGATGTCTTACCTTCACAGACGCATGAAGTTGTCTCTAATTTGTTTTGCTATTTCAGTACTGAGAACAAATAGATTTTTTTCCCAGATATGGAATATGGTCCAGATGTGAGAGATTGAAATGTCCATATATGGTTATTTTGTGAGTTGTCCAATATGTTTATAATAGGTTTTTTTTTACCTCCAACAAAGAGGTTATGTTTGTTTCTGTTTGTTTGTTGATTGATTGTGCAGGAACCTTATAGGGCTTTGAAATGAAATGAAACTGAATTATAGTGAACTGTCAGGCCTTGGTAGAGGTATGCAATCTACGTAGTACCTTTCTAGTTTTCCTGATATTTACAAAATCATAATTAAGACTATATTTTGTAATGTTGAAGAAATAAAAAAGGTTCTAGAATTTGCATCCATCCCTGCTTCAAATTATTGTCTACATAATATGCGATACAGATACAAATGATGCATCAGTGATAAGATATTTATGCATCATGATGCCCCCCCCAACACACAGGTGACTGTCCTCAGCTCCTGATTTATACATTCAACTTGAATTAACATGAAACCAGGTCACGCTGTGGTCCCCGAAAGCGAGGGTATATCCCCAAAAAGTCCCCAAATCCTCTTTGTTGTAAAAGCAATCCCCCCTTATTGAGCAACTTAAAATAAATGTGAAAATATTTCAAGTATATTTTTAGTAAAGAAAAGCTTTCCAAAGTGAGTAAAATATGATAATTAAGTTTAAAATATGGATAAAATATGATATAAACACAATAGATCTTCTCAAGTATCTGGTTGAGAAATTATACCCTAGAAACTTTTGGAGGTGAATCTCCCCCTAGTGTCAGAAATATACAACCGTCAAATAATCCATAAAAGTTTTTGGGTTATGAACCGAAGACAATGTTAATAATAACACATAATACTAAGAAATAAAATGCTCTTCACGCAGCTGGAGGAGTGTGATAGACTCTTCCTTTGGAGACTAGAATCTGTCTGGAACTGCAATCGGCCAGATCCTCGTTCTGCAGGCCGAGGCAGCTGGACAGGACAGGTTGAAAAGAAAAAGAAAAAAAAGCTATTATGGCTCATAATGGTGAAAAATGTAATTTTTGTTAAGGGTTTGAAACTGATTGAAGAGATTATTCAAATGTTTGGATTTCATTTAAGGACATTTTATTATTCTCCAGTTTCTGGTCTCACTCCAGCATAAAAACATTTAATTATTATTTTAGTTTTTAAATGTATTTTCGTGTTTTCTTTCTATGTTTGAAATGCACAAGTAATTCTGGAATGGGTCATATAGTAAGTAAAAAGTGGCGAAGAGAAGCAACAATGTGTGCCTGTGAAGCCATTTTCTTCTTTGCTGTGTTTTTAGTCATGTGTAGTGTCTTACTCTAGTTACGGCTACACTGCCACCAACCGTTTCATGCTGGTACTGTTCTGCTTGGTCCGTATATGTGAGCCCTCTGTAAGCGTGAACGATACACTGACTTACTTCTGTGTAGTACCCACTGTAAAATACTATGGAGGCCACTCTGCTTGTATCACTCCGCTGTGCATGTGCTCTGTCTTCCAAGGACTGGAGACCAATTAGGAGCTTACTCAGCAGCGTGGGACACACCCGGGCCTGTTATGCCCCGGGCAGATTCTGATGTCCTCACCATCCTCGTGTTTAACCTTTAGCTTCCTTTCTATGACTATTAAATATGAAGATGGAAAAAAACCCACAAGCTTAGCTTGTAATTAACATTCTTAAACCTATTAATGGAGAGGCCTCTAAGTAGGAGTTACATCCCTCTCCATTGTGTGATCCAGGCTCAGTAGTAGACTGCTGGGTCGAGTCCAGAACAAACAAGGTGGATGCAGCTATTACATACCGCATATATATATGATTGGCATTTCACATGCAGCCTCCTCTGCTAAAATGCACAAACATTCACACAGAACTGACAGGATGTCATTTCACTTCAACAGAAAAGTGAACAGAAAAATGCTAACATGGACCTCACGTGTCACTGTCATCAACCTGGGAGTAAACATGGTGGGATTGAGGAGATCTATTGGCAGAAATGGAATAAAGTATTCATATTTATTTCAGTTAGTTTGCAATGACCTATATCACATTATCATTGGCGACCTATGGTGGCTGAGAGGGACAAACACGCTACAGCTTAAGAAAACACAAGCAAGTAAAGAAAACATCTTCATCAATTTGAAAACACAGGTGCTTAAAAAAGGCCCGAACACAACACATTAAGAAGTACAGTCTGAAAGAGCCTCAACACAACTGAAGCGTTTACGAACAACACTTAAAAATGATCCAACCCAAGACGTGCTTTTTAATGCTTTATTTTTTGTGAATACACTAGATATAATAATAATAATAATAATAATACATTTAATTTATAATGCACTTTACATTTGGATCAAATCTCAAAGTGCTACAAAGCAAAAGCAGATAAAAGCATCAATAAAAAAATAAAATAATAACTATATAAAAACATGACCAAAAGCAGTTGTGCAGTCATGTGACTTAGAATAAAACCTTAATTAACATTTTTTATACAACAGATATGATACACAAACAGTTATGCAGTCATGTGACTTAGAATAAAACCTTAATTAACATTTTTTGTACAACAAATATGATACACAAACAGTTATGCAGTCATGTGACTTAGAATAAAACCTTAATTAACATTTTTTGTACAACAGATATGATACACAAACAGTTATGCAGTCATGTGACTTAGAATAAAACCTTAATTAACATTTTTTGTACAACAAATATGATACACAAACAGTTATGCAGTCATGTGACTTAGAATAAAACCTTAATTAACATTTTTTGTACAACAGATATGATACACAAACAGTTATGCAGTCATGTGACTTAGAATAAAACCTTAATTAACATTTTTTATACAACAGATATGATACACAAACAGTTGTAAAAATGTGACTACATCAGACCAACTACAGAGAAATTATGGTCTAAAGGTTTTTGAAATAAAGCTCCCCCTAGTGTTGGGAATATGCAACTGCCCTTTGCCAAAATCAATCCAGTTCTTCCTGGCATTAAGGTCAATGTTGGAATAAAATTTGGAAATGATCCATGAATTATTTTGAGTTATCCTGCTATCACTGAGGATCTGCGGCGGATGCAGAAGCGGCGGCGGTGATGTATGAGCTTCTAGGATGGGCGGGGTTAAGTGTGTGATGCCACATTGTTTGAAAATCATGTAGTGTGTTCATGTAATGTAACCTTTATTAAACACATCTAGTCACACACAGTCCAACGTAGTGATATCACGTCACTACATTTGACCCATCCCTGGGGAGCAGTGGGATGCACCTCTAAGGTTGCCAGAGGAGCATATTTGGATTCAGGGTCTTGCTCAAGGACCCAAACACTGCTGGGATCGATCCACCGACCTGCAGATATTCAGATTTGGATTTCACAGCTCAAACCCCTCCATGCATGGCGATTCTTGTTACATGTATGATCAAACCAAATTGGACGAGCGCTCATAAAGCCAAATTGCCACATATCTCTGTCCTCAATGTCCCCACCTATAGCTTGAGGAGATTGCTACTTGGAGCTACACTAGTTACCTTGATGGGCTCTCGTGACTGTTCTGTGCGTCCACCCATCCATCTATCCTTTGACTTAAAAACAGGAACAGACATCGCTTCAATAGAAAGGATGTCTGTATTTGACCAATAGCCTCTATAGAATGGAACAGACGTGTTATACCATCACCCCCACTGATAATGTTGTCTGTTTACCCTTGATTTGAATTTGATGCCAGCAACTGTCTAATGGATCAAGTTTTCCATCATCTCAGGTTTACAATGGGTGTGCTGAGTGGTTTAGTAATCGCTGCACCATTTACAACATTATTTATCTGATTGAATCACTGACTCACCTGTTTCACTAAGTTTTTTTGCATTGTGTCGCGTCCAAAACGGCCAAATCCATCAGGTCACTGTCACTGAAGTATGTTGATAGATAGCATCAGTGACTATTTGTGTCAGATATGTTTTAATGGATGTTTCGAGGGATAATTTATGGCCACTTGTCACGAGCAGTTTACATTTCCAAATGCCAAAGTCTCGCTCCCTCCCACTGCAAAAGAAAAAGCCTTCCTCTACAATCGACTCATCTGTTGCTAAACTACCTGTTATTATCCCTGACAGGTATGAAGACTTACAACACAGTTTCCCTCCGCTTACATGTTAGGCAACATACCACCCTGCTGTGGTCCACTGGCTGTAAGTCTGCTGTCTGTCTCTGTTCATTTGTCTGTCTGCAAATTAACTACCAGGCCTCTTCTGTCTGTTTATCTATATCATTATTTTCACATTTCCTTTATGAAGTGGTCTGCGCCACTCTTATAAATGTTCAACCAGTGGGGTCTGCACCCTGCGTTCAAACATACGCAGTTTTGGTTATGGTGGAAATGCATTATTTGTCTACTGCATGTAGTAAAATTTGATGTACGTGATAAACAGTTATGAGTGACAATATTACAACAGGAGAAATGTAATTCAATCTTATCGGAATCATTTCTCCTTGTTGACCTTGGCCTTTAGCTAAAAAAGCCTCTTATACAAATGAAAGTGTGATTTCCGTTTGAGAGGAAATTAAAGAACGGCTCACCTGGAAATTCCTGGATTTCTTTGAGAGGCCCAAAGTGTGGAGGATGAGGCGTGAAATGGGAGGAGGGCCGGTCCTTATCTGATCCAGACCACTTTAGGAAGACACCTGTGGTTTCCAGGTCGATATATTACCACCTAAGTACCCGTAAACCCCCCTCAGGTTTAGTGTTGAGGGTGGGCAGAGCTGTCAGACGACTACAGGCAGGAAGCAAAAACGACAGTCAGGAACGCCTTTCATTTATGGAGCAACGAAACGTTCAGATTTAACAAGGAAGAGACCCAGACGGTAAAGGGGATCAGGTTCATAATAAGACAGGTAAGAGGGAAAGAAGGGGGAAGAAATGAAAACAACTGCCAGCATTCACTGAATTAAATTAAGAGTAAACTAGCAACTTCTTGCTGAACATTTTAACTTGCGTGAAGAGTTGAAATTCGAGATTTCTGCTCCATTGCATTGCCGAGTTGATCCGAAATAGATTCTATTTTGCCCATTGTAGTTAAGTAATCTAACATTACTTCTGTGTTCTCGTTAAATGTAATAAGCTGGTAGCGGATCATCAGAGGCTAATATAAGAAAAGTTTGTAACACAAAAAAAAGGCTGTTTATCACCAATATAGAAATGTGAAGGTTTTACTCAAAGTTAGAATTAGATAAATAAATAAATATATCAAGATCACTAGATGCTTAAAACCTAACACAAATGAATTACTGGTATACATTTTTTTAAAAGGTGTAGGTTAGGGTTTTAACCGACAGCAGTTTTCTTGCCTGCAGGCTTACATAAAAACCATTCGGTGGATGTTCATATAACTCAGAAGTATGAATGGACATGATGAAAGAAAGTACCCATAAAACTTTAGAGAGGATATGGATAAAGGATCAGAGTCAGGAATCTGTTGAGCATTACAAGATCAGGCTTTTTTCAACTACTGTAGTTGTTTCAGGTACTCTTTGTTCTAGCGGCGCTACAGGCCAAGTTTTCTGACTGTTCTCTCATTCCCCTGCAGGTTTACGCCTCCTTTCCCTCCACCAGATATCCTACCAGATGCTTAATATGAAATTATCCAATCTGCGTTCTGATTTCTTTCTTGAGCTCCATATAATCTCCTGCAGTAAAATATTATATATGTGTGTGTGTCAAAGTTTTACTTTATTATCAAAAGAAGAAAGGTGGCACAAACAAAATTTCTGTGCAAGTTGGCTAATCTCAGTTTCATCTATGTCTTTGGTCTTTACTTCCAACGGCCTCCTATTATCTTTAAATGCTCATTGGATTACATGTTTTGGTTGAGCACAACAAATTAAAACACGAGGGAAGAAACGTCCACTCCTAGGATTTGACTTTATTATATTTGAACAAAGAAATTGGAGAAAAGTGCAATTCATGTAGCAGCACCTCTGTTTTGTGCTGACTCAGCGTTACGTTCTGCACTAACTGTAACAGAATTGCTCCAACATCATCACCACGGCAAATTCGATTGGCTGGAAGGACGCAACATGAAGCTTTAACACAGGCGCAGGTGCCATTGGTTGATTGTGTTGTCGAAAGAATTAAAATAAAATTACTTTGACAAAAAAGTAATTTTCATAAAAAAAATCATAATTTTTGATCAAGGTGAAATTGCTGCAGACAAACGATTATTAATTGTACGTCTGGCGACGCTGTTTCCAACTGCTGTGTTGAGTGGCTGCAGCAGAGGCCACTTAAATCAGGGCTGAACTTTCAGGCTCTGATTGCCTATTTTGTGGTAACAGTGGGCCCGTATCCTCGGGTAGTTTGCTGTAAAGAATTTCAGTGTTGACATTTCTATTCCCTCAAAGAAATAGTCATCATTTAATCTTGATCTTATGCTCTGATTTAACACCGTCTTTTGCTTCTGTTGCAGACCACCCTTATGGTAAGGATCGTTCAAGTTAGTGAAGATTTCACTTTGGTTTACTCATAAATGATTCATTTGATATTCTCACAAGCTGCTTTTGTCTATTTCTTAAATCATAGAAAAATAAACTTTATGTGTTACTCCTCTCACGCCCTGAACTAAACAGGGGTGTTTGTCCTCATTAGCTTCTTGATTGATTACCATGAAACCAGCAGGAAGGTTGGAGTGTGGTATGAAGCTGGATCCAGATAATGGATCAGGTCTATTATATTCTGGGACTTTCCTTAACACTGCAAGATAATCACACATGATTAACTTGACAGACTTTCATTAAAATCGATGGGAGAGTGAGGTATTAAACAGCATACCTGAATTTTGGAGTTGATATGGATAAACAGGTCGATCCAGGATTGTTTTTTTTTTACCTACTTTAATAGAACTTTGAGGTCAACCATTTTTGTTAGGCATATGTCTTGACTTGAATTTGGATTAGGGTTTTTATTTTCATTTAATGGGCTAATTTCTCAGGTCCTTAATGTTCTGAAGTCCTCACATAAACAGAGATATTTAAAAAGATTTCTCTCCCCTCATAAATAAAAGTAATGGTTTCCACACATGCACAGATTAAGAAGTACCTGCATCCAAAGGTGAACGCTGACTAGCGCTGACTAGCACTGACAAGCGCTGTCAAGAGTTGACCAACTCTAACAGGGGATAAAGCCTCAACTGTAAATCTAAGGTGACTATCAGAAGCCAGACAAAGTCTCGGACTAGCATTCAGAGACGTCTGTTCCTCAGCATAGTGAAAGGGTCAACTCAGTTTAAGGCGTAAAAGAGCACTATTTTGGCTACGGCAGCCATAACAGGAAATCACATATTGTAAACAAACAAAGTCCCGTCGTATTTAGTGACGTCCCACCAATGCAATAGCAATGTACACTGTGATGGGTCATGTGTCTCCGATTGAGACACAGCAGCCTCTCAAACGGAGACTCTTAAAGTCTTCATCCCGGAAGGAGTTTTTCAATCTTTATTATTGTCTTGTATGAAGGGAGAAGTACGGTGGCCGACAGGCGCAAACGTTCTGCAACCATCAATTTGACAAGCTGCGCATTTTGCAAATAAAGAAAACATCTTCATCAAGTTTACAACACACACGAGCTGCAAAAGTCACAACACAATTAGCCGTGGTAGCTTTGCTTAACTTCAGGGTCATGCAGTCATGTGACTAAGAAAAAAACTTAAATCGACTTTGCAAAAACAACAAATTAGGTTAAGAATGTTAATACTGAGCCTAAAATGCACAGAACCCAAAGTGACAGTAAATGAGGTGAATTGTACTTGCTGAAAACTCTTAACCAGCCATTCAAATAGCTTTTGACACAATATTCGCAGTGTGTTCGTGTGTGGGCCAGCGTACTTCTCCCTTCACACAAGACAATAATAAAGATTGAAATAATAATAACAATACAAGGCAAAGAAATAAGTTAAAAACCTACGTTAAAAAAGAAAAAGAGTTACGATTGACGTTACGAGTCACGTTACCCGGCGTAAATTCATATCCACTCTAGCCTTTGCAATGACTTAGTATCCAGTTGTGCTGTTAAAAAAGCTCAAAGTCACAAATCACCTAAAAGTAGGTCCATTGTGTTAATTTCTATCATTGTTTTCCATAATGATTACTCTGAAAGTGTGTTTGGCTCAGTCTACTTGCAGCGTTGGTTTTGTCCACTTGGTTTTGTCCTCAGCTGCAGCTAATTTGTCAGAAAGTTGCAGAGGATTTCAGACGGATCAGTGACCTGTGGAGCTTCATGCAGGCTGCATGCCGGACCCTCAAGCACTGATCTCGTCCATTATCTGGTTTAGTATCAGTATTGATCTTTGCCTCCGACCTGGTCTGCAGGCTGATCTGAGCCCAGTCCTGTCAGTGATTCTTTGATCTGCAGAGCTCAGAGGATGTTTATTCCACACCTAGAGTGTTGACAGGTGTGATGAGGAGGGGGGCTGCTCAGGTGAATCTTTTTGTCGGTGATAGACACTCTCTTTGTCTCCAGGTGTGTGTGTTGCTGAGGTACTCATGCATTTCTCCTCATTTATGCATCGGTGTGTGTGTTCTCATCCAGGTGTGTGGGTCCAGGTGAAGGTGTGTGTGTGTGCGTGTGTGTGTTGGGGAAATGAATCTTCCTCCATGCCCCTGGGCTCTTCCTGTAGCAGCGTATGTTTCCAGCCTCCAGGCCTGGGGACTTGACAGGCTTTAACTGAGGCCATAACAGCTCCCCAGTGAAGACAATTAGCTGCTAAACACCTCCTTGTTCATTGCTGTTTGTTTACCCAAGGCCCACCTTGTCGATGGCGTGTTTCCTTTTTGTCCTCACCGGTGTTTTACTATCTAGCACTAAAGCCAAAAGGAGCGCCTAGAGAGTCAGAGGAGAAACGAAGACAAAATAGAAAGAAAAGCAAGTTTGTTGATGGAATCACATAAAGATTTAGGCTCCGACACCCAACACGTCCACTCAGAGCCGTCAGGTCTTAGTGCCTCTGCATCCGCTGACCTATGTGACCACAAAGTCTGTTTAAACGGAGAACCATGACTTTCCAGCTGCTGCTGTATGATCTCACACTGCTGATATGATTACAGACGACGGGTGGATTGTTTTCTCCCTACAAATTAACAGCACTGGTGAACAGTAATTAAGCACATTCCCTCAACTGTACTTTTACTTGTACTTTTGTATTTTTGATGCTACTTTACGACTCCACTACATGGAGGGAAACATTGTACTTCCTATTCCATTCCATTATTCTGACAGCTGTAGTTACTAGTCATACACTTCCTGATATGTGTGTGAAAAACTGCATATCTCTAAATATGTGGATTTTTTTAATTTGAGATCCACCAAATCAGTTAGGGTTTTCGTAATGAGCTAAGGAAATTTTCATTCATGCTAAGATTAACTAAACCTATGCTGTTATTCCCGACAGCAAGGGTATATCCCCAACAAGTCCACAATCACCTGCGTTGTACATGCTATTCCCCTGGATGAACTCCACAAATTAAATGCGGAGTTATGCCCACAGTATTTTTAGTAAAAACAAACTCTCAGAAGTGAGAAAAACATGAACTATTATATCAAAATATTGGCAAAATATGATTTATACATGACTTATATCCTCAGTGTCGATTAACATGCATCAAATTTGGCCTGAATTGGATCAATAGTTCAGCATAATAAAAATAATAATAGTAAAAATAATAATAATACGATTTATGTATTGAGCACTTTCCATAAATACCCAAAGTCGCTTTGCAGGTACAAAAACCCCCAATTAAAATCAGAATCAGATATCAAACATAAACACCTGAAATTAAAATAATATAAGTTAAAAATAAATAGAAATCAGGCATGAACTTATGAGAAATTGTAGCCCAAAACCTTTTGGAGATAAATCTCCCCCTAGTGTCAGAAATATAAAACTGACCTTTGCCTAAATCACTCAAGTTCTTCCTCACACGAAGGTCTATATTGCTATAAAATTAGAAAATGATCCATGAAATACTCTTTGGGATTTCGCAATAACATGAAGGATCTGCGGTTGCGACAGCAATTCCATAATATCCATGACTGATCAGGGATATTATGATCTTAAACCATCATGGATTATCTGGGAAATATCACAGAGCTGGAAGGAGGCTGATCTTAGGAAAAGTTGACTTTTTAGCCAAAAGGTAAAGCTTTCCATTTACAAGTGAAGTTATATACGAACTCTTATCTAATATTCCAGAGCTAGGGTCGGTGACTGAAGGAATGGTATCATGAATAGAATGGTTATCAAGAAGGAACTTTGAATAGAGCCGCTGCTCCTTCGCATCAAAAGAAGCCATGTGAGATGGACGGGACATCTGTTTAGGATGTCCCGTCCATTTTTAGCGCCTCCCTTTGGAAGTCTTGTGAACACATCAAACAGGGAGGAGACCCAGAACTCACCGTGTTCCCAGAGCACCCAACCGTGCTCTGGGAACATGGTTTGATCCCCCAAGATGAGTTGAAAAGTGGTAATAGAGAGATGGACATCTGAATTGATTGGATATGGATAGAAGGATGGACGGATATTTAGAAAAATGATTCTTGATCCACAGCCTATCTGGATCTTGACCAAAATTAATTGGTTCTAATTTATGAATCCTACTCCGGCGATGCCATGACGCACCCTTCTCTGCCTCTGATCGACTCACCAAGAAAATTGGACCCTAAACCTAACCAGTCATCACCTCTTCTAGATAAAGCTGAATGATATGCAAAAAAAGAATGCTAGTTCATGATTTCACTTTACACCGGTTCATCATTTAGGTACCCCGTCCCAACATTCCACCTACTTTGGAAATTTGGATAAGGGTAAAAACTTGACCTATTTTCAAATCGGGTTTCTGACATTCTTTTATGGACATAAGTGTTAATTTAACATCTGATGCCTTTCATTATGTTAATGATCTGCGTCATCGTGTTAAATCTGATTGTAATACATGAAGTGAATCTGGACAAGAGAGCAAAGAACGTGTTGCACACCAGAAAGAACACCCTCGTGTTGGTTCAGACATCTTTGGACTTGTCGGTTACATATTGAGAGGCTCGTTTTAGTGCCTAGACGCTGAGGTCATTTACACGGAGAGTAGAGTGACGGCCGAGGTCGTGCTGAGACACATTGTCCGTCAGTGTCCCCATAAACGCCCCACGTCTCTGACTACCATGTATGTTTCACATGAACATATGGTGTTATATTCTATAATTCTGTCAGTTCTGGTTTGATTCACTGCTGTGTAGGAGAAGAAACCCATTTTTATCAGAACATTGCATTCTGGGAATCAAGCAGTGAAAATCACCGAAGTATGCGTACAACAAAAGTGCTTTAGAAGAGAAAAGAACGATCCATAAAAACAAGCAAGGCAAAATAGAATATAAAAAATGGATGAGAAACAGTAAAGATACAAATAACAGCAGAGAAATAAAATTAAATGAGTATCACATCAACTAAGTATGGACATTTCGGTCCTGCAATGAATGCTAACCTGGATGTTTGGTAGGCCCGGTTAGCTGCTCATTTCAGTGACTGTAATACAAATGTAATAAGACAGTAATAGCAGTTTATACAACTATAATAAAAAACTATTTCCTAGGATAATGATTAAAGGCTGACCAGAAGTTTATTAAACCAGTTAAAAGCCCATTTTGCTGATAATATAATGGATAAATAACTTTTCATAATAAAGATTAAACCCAATTGACTACGGGAAACACTCGAGAACCTGATCATCCAAGAGGGCCGCCTCAGACGAGGCGTCTTGTAGTAAAAGGCCGAAACACCCATTGATCCTGAAGCATACAACAGATGATGTATCTGGAAATTTAAGACATTGAGGCGACTGCTGCAGATGTGGAACAAAAATAACACCCAGGTTTCTTAAATTTGATTGTAATGATCAGAAAAGGGATTGAACGCACTGGAAAACATTAGCTGCTAAATCTGATTATCATAGCTTCTGCCTTGGCTGTGTTTAATTGTAAAAAATGATACACATGTGTCTTTAATTGTAAAAAATTATTAGACATCTAGTCCTCCATTGCCGCCAAACAATTTTGTAGGAGCAAAACTTTTTAGGGGCCATCAGGCCTGAAATAGACGTACAGCTGAATATCATCTGCATAGTGGTGATATGATACCCCTTTGATTAGGTTAATAATACGACCAAGGGGTAGTTAATATAAAGTAAATAGAATAGAACCTGGAACAGAACCCGGCTGAAAAATGGAACAGTGAACATTTACCGTTCTCCGGTAAACGTTTGAATTTAATTGCTGAGGTTAAAAAGAGGGAAAGATTGAAAAGCATCATAAGATGTAATCCATGCATTTAGCCGAAGGTTGCGATTAGACTAATTGTTGTACAGTTTTTGATGTACAACAATGTAATGTGTATTTTTATCTGAGAATAAAGTGTAAGTAAATAATTTTAAGTATAGAAAATACATAAATAGTCAATTAAGGGGGTTTAAGACCACACCACTGATTTAATTGCTACAATTTGAAAATACCATTAGCCTATTTTAAAAACAGTTTTTTTATTCCACTGCATGTACGTGATGAGTTCTGTAACATTTCTAAAACTTTGGTCACGAATCAATGATGTCTGTAATTCTCTCCAGTCTGTTAAAACATTTCTTAGAGACAAAGCTACCATGGCTTTTTACAATAATTCTAACCACCTCCAGAGATATGCAAAAACCTCCAGTGAGTTCTGGATGTGTCACAAATCTACCAAAGGGAGGCGATCTGGAGGCATCCTAAACAGATGCCCCGCCCACCTCACTGACCATAGCCGTGTTAAATGAAAGAAAAGAGGAAAAATCTTTGTCACAGTTGGTGCAACATGACCGTGATCGTGCCTTTAGCACGATGGAGGCAGGTTGGTCGACTAGATGAGTCGTCAAGGCGTTGAGTGTTCACCATTCCACAAAAGTGGAATTTCACAACTACACCAGCATTGTGTAGTCAGAGGAACAACCCACAATCAAGATGTCTACGTGCTTCACCTCAGAAACGGGTTCAGAGCCACCGATTCAGCAGTTGGGACTATTGGCATCTAGACAGGTCCTTTACATTCCAAAGCAATAAGAAATCTTGATGGAGACCAATAAACTGAAACTGTTGCTTTGGTGACAGAGTAAATGACATCACAGTTCTGACCTGGCCAGTGGTGAGCACCAACTTTCAGGAAGAAGAGTATTATGGAGATCTTTACATGGTTACCTAACTTCCAAATCCAGGGAAAAAGAATTATTCACATACACTGATATTAAAAAATTGAATGATTGAATTACAAAATGTTATAGACAAAAATTTTGTTACGGTAAATCTGCCCCATAATGTAACACTCTTTATTTTATCCGTACTTGGAGTTTATCCTCATAGTGTTTGGTTGGAGGTGTCATTTTTTTTCTAAGGTAATTTTCTATTTAATATGTATTTTGAGATTTTGTGTTTATTGTTCTAATAAAGCTTAGAAGAAAACAAAGTCCAGATAAACCACCGAGTCAAAGGAGGATGAACCACATTCCCCCTGTAGGAAACGCATGAAGACATCATGGTGGCTGTCGTCTTATCAGCTCCTTTCATCTCGGGCCATTAGAGGCCTCCTGACGTCGGCTGTCAGAGGCTTTAAACAAACCTCCTGTCGTTTCATCACGTCTGTTGAAACACGGACCCACTTTGTTTTTCTTTCTCTGACACTAACGTACAGTTTCATTCTCTTCTGTAGAGAAAAAAGTCAAGTGATGGCACCCAACCCCCTGAAGCTGACAACCCAAAATATTCGGATGCAATTTGCCGTGAGAGAGGAAGTTTACTGTAGTATTTCAGGAAGTACTCAGATGTTAGTAAAATAATTCTGTGTAGAAAATCTCTGATACATGGTTTTACTGACTGTTACCCTAAATGTTGCTGGACAAGCTTTAACCAAAGTTTTATCCATTATAATTATATCCAATAATAAATAAATAAGTTGATCAAGTAATTAAGATCTTATAAATTAAATTGCAACTTTTTCTTGGGTTTTATAATTTTCTCAATATCAAGACTTAATGTCTTCAATGTCAATTCAACTTTATCACAAAGTAACCTTTTCTTGTAAAAAAAAATATGATGTTATAAACTCTTTCTTTCTTTTCCCCTTATAAACTATGGCTATATTTTCCAATTACGTCTGAGTTAACGATTGTTATCTTACCTCAAAATCATTTTTATGTCTTCATTATCGATTTCACTTTTTCATGAAAATGACTTTTTCATGTAATAGTTAATCTCCAAGTATTATTTCATTTAGCTACCATTATGAAAACAAATTTTGGGCCTGTGCTGAAAAGAACAAGAATCTGCAGTACCATCAGAAATGGCAAAATTTGCTTTCTTATAGAGGTTTCAGCTCTATAAGACTGTTTCACACATGCAGCCTGTGATATTTCCCGAAAAGTAAAATATTTGGTAAGCAGGTGTAGCGTTTGGACATCTACAATATGATTATTGGTCCTGAAGAACCAACCAGAACAATCCTTTGGTGCCATTTCTATCCCTTACTGATGACCTTGGGAGGTGTGGTGCGGTGAATTTCCATGATTTGCCATGATTTAGATGTTGATGAGAGGCCAGGCTTCCTCGGGAATATCAAAAAATTGGCATTCTGGTACGAAAGCCGCAAAACGCATGGTGTTCAGGATTGGGTGTTGTAAAATGGATTTATAGTTGCAGATATCAGGGAATGTTTCATGCAGAATTAAGACATTTGGTGCATTTTTGTATCATATCCAAATTAGTACAAATAAATACAAGAATAAAACTCATGATACCGTAACCAAAAATGGTCGCCTTGAAAGCCACATTCTTATCCAGACTCTTCCGAGAGGCTTAATCCAGTCAACTTACATAGTGTGACCAGTATGGTTTTGATTTGATGATAATAATGAGATTTAGGTTTATGCAAACTTGAGATGTAATAATGACGGCAAATGTTTTGATGTTTAGCCATGAAACATACACAGAACACAGAAACATACACAGCTTATCCTGTTTAGGGTCGCAGGGGAGCTGGAGCCTATCCCGGCTGACACTAGATGAGAATCTGGGTAAATGGACTGTATTTATATACAGTAGCACTTTTTTAATCTGCTCAACCACTCAAAGCGCTTCACAATGTGAGCCAGCATTCACTCATTCACACAAACATTATAATAATAATAATAATAATACATTCATACTGATGCTGCCATTCAAGGCGCCACATGTGCATAGGGAGAGTTAACCATTCACACCATCGCTCAGCCATTGGGATTCAGTATCTTACTCAAGGACACTTTGACTTTTGGACTGCAGTGGCCAGGGATCGAACAACCGACATTCAGACAACCCCTCTACCAACTGACCTCCCTGGTCAAGTCACCAGTTCATCACATAGAGACAGAAAACGATTCACGCCCACTTTCACACCTACAAACAACTTACAGTCAACAATTTACCCATAATGCATGTTTTTATTTTTGTTTTGTTTTTGGACTATGTGGGAGGAAGGTGGAGTAACCGGGGAGAACCCACCCAAATACGGGGGGCAAAGAACATGTAAACTCCGCAAAAGGATCCCAAGGTAACAAAGGTGGATTTGCACCTGGAACCTTTTGGCTGCAGCTGTGCTAGCCGCTGCACCATTGCACACCCTCTCCAGGAGACATCCATGTGACCATATTCAGTCAGCGATCCCACGCAACCTACTGGCAACAGGGAGTAATTCAAACATCATTGGACCTTACTTGAAATGTTATTTTTAGGGTAAGATCATAACATCATATTTGAAGGTATTCTAGCACCAGATAATGGATACAGGAAGTGACATCATAACCCTAGGGCAGCTTGCTAAATGTAAGGGCCATGCTGACCTGCTGGTGTCCAGCGGCGATGCTGCCGCTGTGGCACCATTGTGGCGAGGGGGGGGCTGGACCCCACGCAACGCTGCTTATAGCTTTAATCGAACTTTTTCTTTAATATTTACAGCGGATGTAATTCTCTCTTGTGCCTCGTATAAAAGTTTGCGTCTGTGTTTCTCCTCCTCAGGATTTACTTTGCATCAATGGAATAATGTGTAATACTTTCTGTGGGCGTCGTTAGCGATAAATAATAGAGTAGAGAATTTCCTGAATCTATCTGTAAGTGCTCCAGTGTTCCAATGTCTCGTGACACGGTGTGTTGATTTTTGGTGGTTTTTTATGCAGTCATGATCACACAGCTGCTTGACAGATTTGTGAGTGAAATCTTAAGACTCTTTTCAGTCTTTAATTGTGGAAATTCTTGTAAATCAAAGGGGAAATCTAAACGGGGACTCCCTCCCCCGAGGACCCCGCGGAGTCTCCAGACCGCCATTTGAGAATCATCGCTGTGCTCGCCCCAAAGTGTCACTCAGCGTTTTAGTGTGCCAGAGGCTTACAGTCATATCCTAAACGGTAATTTATGTGTTGTTGTTGAGGACAAATTGCTGCAGGAGGTGCACCATTAGCTAAACTGCATTTCACAGCGACGTGTTTTCACCTGCAGCAAAGCTATGCCAAAAATGTCATAACTCAGTGCCTGGCCGCCGCCGGGCCAAGACACAGGTTTTACAGCGGGGAGGAGAGAGGGAGAGAGGGAGAGAGGGAAGTTTAATGACACACTGTCAGAGATTATAGCTGGTTCTCATACACTCGTAAAGGTGCATTAATGTAGGTAAACACACAAATACACACACACTCATACACGCATGGAGCCATCGTAAGATTTTATTAATCCCCCGAACCCTGTCACACCAATGCTTAAGAGTGGGACAGTTTAAGGTCTAAGTTTGTGTCTACGTCGTGAAATTTTAGCCAATGATTGGTATCATTCCTAATTATGATTATTGATTTACCTCTGTCAATTTTCTCCCACCAGTTCAATAACACAAACAACTTATGAAGATGAAAGAACCATTCATTACCACTGTCACATTTATATTGAGGCTCATGTGTGAAGGCCTTATGTCCCAGTTGTGGGAACTTGGTGGGTGGTTGAACCGTTGGTGTTTGTTTTTTCTGTTTTTTTTACCTCTTCCAGTGACATCTGGAGTGATCATCCATGTTTGTTTTTCTGAAAGACGTCTATTTGTCATGAAAAAGACTTTCTTTTAATGCCGTAATGGAGCTGACTGCGTCAGATCTGGAAATGGATGGAGGTTCTCGATCACTAGTTCGCTCTCTTCAAACATTGCCAAATATATATCTTTTTTCATCTATGTCATGCTTACATAATGAAAAGCCAATCTAAATAAAATCCACTGCTGTATGCAGTAGAATCAAGACCCTAAGCATAACATTGATCTGGGAGTACGAAATATATATTTTCACAGTTTAAGTTGAAGAACAGTCAACAGTAAAAGCAAGGATTCGACAAGATACTGCCGAGATAATGCAGAATTCAGAGACACTGAAATGGATTTCATGAATCTGTGAGAGTTCAGATGTTATATCGGGATTAAAAAACATCGTAGATAAAACTACATTGTTGATAAGTCACATGCTGAAAGTGTCAGAAAGAGACGAGGTGAAGCGGAAAAAGTGCAGGTAACTTCTAAAATCAGTACGAATGTAAGATTAAAGTTACAAATCAAAATGTATTATAGTATAATTATTATGGTATAGCATCAAGGATCAAGGAAATCTTTATTATCCATTAGGGAAAATTTCTTGCACAGCCAGCAGTAAAAAGAGACAATAATAAATAAAAACACCGCCTGAGATTTCATTTTCCAGCAAGACTCGGCAGCTGCCCACACTGCCAAAAGTACCAATACCTGGTTTAATGACCATGGGATTACTCTGCTTGATTGGCCAGCACACTCGCCTGACCTGAACCCCATAGAAAATGTACGGGGTTTTGTAAATAGGAAGATGAGAGACACGAGACCCAACAATGCAGACGAGCTGAGTTCCGCTATCTAAGCAACCTGGGTTTCCATAACACCTCAGCAGTACCACAGGCTGATGGACTCCATGCCGCATCGATGCCGTAATTCATGCAAAAGGAGCCCCGACCAAGTACCGAGTGCATATACAAGAAGATACTTTTCAGAAGGCCACAATAAATACGTATTTCACCTTTTAAATTGGATTACTGAAATAAATGAACTTTTCCCCGATATTCTAATTTATTGAGATGCACTTGTATGTACCTGGGGCTCAAAGGTCAACTCGTCTTCTTCTAAAGTACCGCGGTATTTATATTGTTCAACAACGTCAACAGTCTGATCATCAATTAAAACAGGGGAGATTAAAGTAGAGTTCTTCCTAAAATCCACAATAAGTATAGTACAGTATAGTACAGTTTAGTTTAGTATAATACAGTATAGTATAATACAGTACAGGTTAGTTTAGTATAATACAGTATAGTATAATACAGTATAAAACAGTATAGTATAATATAGTATAGTATAATACAGTATAAAACAGTATAGAATAAAACAGTATAGTATAATACAGTATAGTATAGTACAGTGTAAAACAGTATAGTATAGTACAGTATAGTACAGTATAGCGTAGTGTAAAGGGCAATAAGGTATTTTATTTACTTTGATTAACTATAATATATTTTACTTGTTTTATTTATTTATTGCCACGGTCACTTTTTCAATTTGTTTTCTCCACATTTTTGTAATTCTCTAGGCACATTATAAACACATATGTGTTCAAAACGCTTCAAATCTGAACAACATAGCACAAAATCATTGAAGTGTTTTTCTTTTTTTATTATTTCTTATTAAAGAGTCACGTCTGAAAACTGTATAATTAATTTTTTAAATTATAGGCAATAGCATTTCTGAAGCATTCAGTCTAGTCTTCAAGTGATTCAGTGCTGCTGAGTGGAAATGTTATTTCTGTCAAACAGTGGGTCCTGATTGTTTTTCTGTAGATTACAAATCCACCTCTGTGTGCTGTGAGTCCATCATCATCAGAAGTTTCTGTTTGTGTGTATATCTGCAGGAGACTCCATCCTCAACTCATTAAAAACAGCACAGCGCCACCCAGTGGAAGGACCTTCAATCATACGCTGTGCCTTCTTACATCTTCCAAGTGTGAAAGTACTCAGATCCTTCACAGATGTGAAAATGATGAATCCATCCACCCATTTTCTCCTGCTTATCTGCCATCGGTTCAGAGCTGCAGTTGTAGAGGGATTGGGTCTGAATCCAGATTGATTCAGACCCAATCCCTGAATCCCTGATTCACGTGTCACAGTATCTTTATTTGTATAAAGATACTGTGACAAGTGATTCAGATTTATTATTCAAACCCTTTAGCGATGGAACAAATAATTGAAATGGGTCTGTAATTATTAGGATCAAGAATGTCGCCACAGTTGGAGAGTGGAATAACACCTGCATAATTCCGAATAGTTGGTAATTCACAGGTATTTAAGAACATGTTAAACAAATCAGCAAGTGGGTACGTGAGAATGTTGCCTGCTAATTTAATGTATTGAGATTCAATCCCACTGAGTCCGCTGCTCAGACTTAGATGATTGATCGCTGTCAGAACTTCTATAGGAATGTTTTTTGCAAAAGAAAAAGTACTGAGGTGAGGTGAGAAGGACAAGTGTCAGAACTGTAAATATATGAAGAATCAGTAAGTGGTTTGGGGCAGACAGACAAAAAAAAATGCTGACAAAACAACCTGGCAATAGAAAATTAATCATTACGGATTTTATATTGTTCCAAAATATTTAGGACTTTAGAAACTATTAGAAAGACATTCTTTATAACAATTAGATTTTCCATTGGTGATTAGGGTCTCGGACAAATTTGGTAATTGCCATGGGTTCATGAAGAAAATGTAGTATAAATGCAGTTTAAAACCCTTTAATGTCCTGCCTAGCTGTTGGGTTGGGCACATTTTGAGTTACTATTTCTTGAATTGAAAAATGTGACTGAACCTGTTTATAATGTGACCCAGTGGCAGAATGTATATGCTAAAGAGAAATGGGGCCACGGATGGAGCCCTGGGGGACACCAATTGACTAAGGGGCAACCATGACTCTAAACATGGCTAATAAGAAAGTCCTGTTTGATTTTTTTTCTGGGGACTTACTTAAGGGATAAAACCAAAACATCTTCTAAAAAAACTTTTAACAAAAGGTTGGGCTAATTTAAACAAAAAAAAAAATTGACTATTTTTCAAGAAGTACTCTCTCTTCAACTCTAACAGATTTTAAGGAGAATCTGCAGCGAACGAATTTCCCCCCCGGGATCAATGAAGTATTTCCGATGATTCCAATACAGTGATACTAGTTTGTCATTTTAAACATCACGCCAACATCCTTTGAGTAAAAGCAGCTTGACGTGTAACACAGCAGCATCAGCATCTAGTGTGATGGCAAAAACAATGGTTGACCTTTCCTGTCACATGGTGCCTCTTACATGTCCTCTACTCGCGGCCACTTCACGCTGTTTCCCCATTTTCAACACCGTTTTGGTTCATTTTTATCTTCTTTGAATTAAACTACTAATGGCTACTAGTTCCTCCTTTCTGGTTGCCTCGCAATATCAGGTCACATCATCACAGAAACATTTCTGTCCTTCCTCCTTGCTGGAGGCATGTGGACCAAAGTCCATCCTACTGGGTTATTTCCATGGAGGCCCAAAAAGGAATCATTAGTAAAATCTCAAAATGGACACATGGTATCCAAAAAATATTCTGGGAGACCACAAGTGTTTCTCCATTTCGTTGTATTTCATCCATGGGAGATAAATACTCCAAAATGTTCAATTCTATTCTTTTTTAAATCAACATTTATTTCACATTAAGTTCAGCGGACAGAAGTTATTGTTGAGATATGGAATGATGAACGGAGCGACGTAATCAGCTAGGCAGAGCTGACGAAGTTCAATTGGTTATAATACTAATTATCTTTTAAAGTGAAATACGTTTGTCAAATAGCCTCTCGTGTTCTAACTTCATCAAACATCAATCTGTTTCTAATTTACTCTGTTAATAGAGTGGGAAAAATCCTATTTTTTTTACTTATACTGTTATTTTACTGTTTCTGTGTGCTCTTAAACTCTTGACATCCTCTTCATTCTCTTCTCATTTCATCGTTCTCCTTTCTGCTGCAACAGAAGGAAGTTTGTCTGCTGGACTAATAAACAAGTATATTATCTGATCTTATCGCCTTATATCGGCCTTGTAGTAATATATGTCGTTTTTGTGTGTGTGTGGGTATTTGTGTGTGTGTTTATATGTGTGTGTGTGTTTGTGTGTGTTAGTGTCTGTATGTGTGTGTCTGTTTGTATGTGTGTGTGTGTGTTTGTCTGTGTTAGTGTCTGTATGTGTGTGTGTGTTTGTATGTGTGTGCGTGTGTGTGTTTGTGTGTGTGTTTGTCTGTCTTAGTGTCTATGTGCGTGTGTTTGTATGTCTTAGTGTCTGTATGTGTGTGTTTATATGTGTGTGTGTTTGTATGTGTGTGGGTGTGTATGTAAGAGTACGTGTTTGTGTGTGTGTATGCATTTGTGTGTTTGTGTCTGTGTTTGTATGTGTGTGGGTGTGTATGTAAGAGTATGTGTTTGTGTGTTTGTGTGTGTATGCATGTGTGTGTTTGTGTCTGTGTGTGTATGTGTGTGTGTGTGTTTGTCTGTGTTAGTGTCTGTATGTGTGTGTGTGTTTGTATGTGTGTGCGTGTGTGTGTTTGTATGTGTGTGGGTGTTTATATGTGTGTGTGTGTTTGTATGTGTGTGCGTTTGTATGTGTGTGTGTGTTTGTATGTGTGTTGGTATTTATATGTATGTGTGTGTGTGTGTTTGTCTGTCTTAGTGTCTGTGTGTGTGTTTGCATGTGTGTGCGTGTGTGTGTTTGTATGTGTGTGGGTGTGTATGTAAGAGTACGTGTTTGTGTGTGTGTCTGTGTGTGTGTGTTTGTATGTGTGTGTGTGTGTTTGTGTGTGTGTATGCATGTGTGTGTTTGTGTCTGTGTGTGTGCGGCTTGTCAAATGCTGTCAGGTTTGGTAGAGAGGCGTCCAGCAGCAGCAGCAGCAGCCAATCACGGTGTGACAGACGAGTGAGAGCACAGCCATCTGTAGGTGGACTGATGCCGACACAACGACAAACAACTCACACACACACACACACGACTAAAACAGACAAAGGGTGTGCGTTATTGTTCTCTGACTGTAGATTCCTCATATAGATAAATAAAGACGGGTTTCTACTTTTGGCTGTGGAGTACATTAAGGTTTTGTGGAAGAATTAAGGAAGTAAGACATTCCTGATTTTCTGCATTTACTTTATTCTCCCTGGGAGGTTTATTAAACTTTTCTTTTTTTTTCAAGAGTGTTAGTGTGTGTGATAGTATGCACAAGAACTATTCAACCTGTTGTGAAATTGTTGGAAAATATGTACACGAGCCTTGGAAAAAATACAATAAATGCTGGTGGAGATCCAAACGAATGGCAGATCCGGCAATTTTTGAAAACCTTCTTTAACATCGCAAGACATTTGTTTTACAAAACTCACTGACATCACCGCAACAAGATCACAATAGTGCAATGACACTAATAACAACGTAGCAACAACTTCTGGAAGTTGGGCCTGGAGGGGGCGGAGGAGGTGCAATGTCAGCATTGTGGAAATATTTGAATAGTGTTATGATATGATAATGATAATAAAAGTAAAGTAGACTGTAAACAATCAGGGCTTCAAAAAAAAAGAAGCATCAGCCACCTGTTGCACAGCAAAGTAATATATACAGATATTACAAACTGAAAATGTATAAACAAAATATGTCCCTTGTACTGTGTATGTAAACAAATATATATATATATATATATATATATATATATATATATATATATATATATATATATATATATATTATATATATATATATATATATATATATATATATATATATATATATATATATTTATATATGGCAGGCAAAAGAAGAATTTCATTGTACAGAAAAACTCGTTTTAACTGTGCCTATGACAATAAACACTCCATTCCATTATGGGATAGGGGTATCGCTTCTAACTTAACAGATATTATTTAGAAAGTTTGGATAAAAAAATATTCAATGGCCTCCCCTTAATTCATTTCATTGTGTTTTATTTTATTTTATTGTTTTCTTTCTTACTTTTTGAAATCATTTTACACTATTAACATTTACCACATTTCTATAAGCACTTTATGTCATGTAATCTTTTCTTTTAATACAGTAATAAAATGTAATCATTTTATTATTATTAGTAGTACTAGTATTCTTCTTTTTAATATCGTGAATACACATTTCATTGTCTATTATTAATACTTTATTTGACCTTTCTCTTGTGCTTTACATATGTTTATAAAACACATGTAAAACACATTGGATAACATTTCTTTGTTTGTTTGTTTTGAAGTGTGGTTTTAGAACTAAACTGTGACTGACTGACTGACTGACTGGTGACAAAGTAAACGCATGTTAGAAGCTGCTTATGAAAACCACCGCAAGTGAAATATTGTTGAAATGTTTTTTTTTCTTGAAAAACTGTCGAGTTAATCATGATATTGAAGCGATTCCAAACTCTGGGGGTATACTTTTATAATACATCAGTCACGTTGAGAGGGTCAAACTAGCAGGAGGATGATGAGGAGACAGAGCTGCTTTACAGGAAGTTGGAGATTCTCTGAATGTTGTGTAGTTCAGAGAATCCTCCACAAACTGTCTGCTATTACACTACAGCCTAAAACAGTTGATAAATTAACTAAAATACCAACTAACTCATAAACTACCTTCGTATTTATGGAAACTGTTGACCAAAAAATAAGTAAAAACACCCAAAAAGATCTTTCACACAAAGAATATGTGATATTACTATAATATGCGTCATTTAAGAACAGAAAAAAAATAAACCTATTCCAACACAAATTCAAGGAAATCCCCAGATGAGACATTTGCCTGTTTTTTCACCCCTTCTGGTCCCTCAGTGATTTATTAACCATATAGTGAAAATGATTCCTTCATCACTCCACTTCGAGTTTTATTTTTGGCTAATTGCTGCATAATAGCAGCATAACTCCCCACATTAATTAACAAAACCGAAAATGAAATGGTGGCATCACATCTGCTCCTTAAACCCTCGGTGTCTGCACACACGTGTGAAGAGCGGCGCTCCCTTTATTATGACTTTATTATTTTATTATATTACATTACTGCTGAGAGGAAGGCATTATATTCAGCGAGTAGGGAATTTTTTAAATTAGCATAAAGCAGCACAGGAGTGCTGCTGGTGTCTATATGCGGTTACCGAGAGGTGTTTTCTTTTCTTTTTTTTTTCAGCTGTCGCCTCCAAGAGAAGGTGAAAATTAAATGCGGGTGGGGGACCAGCATTGGGGGAAGAAAGGTAGACTCACCCCACCCTTTTTTATTCTGTCGCTGCTGGTGCATGATTATCAATATTCACACGGTGGCCATTTTCCTTTGATGTCAGAATTAGTGTGGGAAGCTCAAAAGGTGGGAAAATATCCCATTTCTGTATTCCGTGGTGGAAGTTATACACACACATGGAATCTGTGTATTTATCAACCCTTTTTCCAAAGGAACCATGCCTTATGGAACGCCAATACGCATATTCGCATTCTCAAAGCAACTATGGGAATAGTGTCTTCAGAATGCCAAAAATGTTAAGGATTTTCAACACAACTTTTACAGGTGAGCAACTGACCATTTCAACGTGTTTGTGCATGACAGCAGCAACAGCATCAAACATTTCCACGCTCAAAGTAAAGTTTGGTAGCTTGTGAAGTAAGCATAACCTAATGGAATACTGCAAAGCGAAAACTTCTCTGCAGACTCTTCATGTCACATGAAGCTCGGCGCATGTAATTGAACGTTACGGTAGAAAGATGTTATTTCAGTTGTCTCCAATAAAATCGGCTCTTATTAATTATAATCACTAGAGAGGACATAAAACAACAGTTTCACCTTAAATAAATCATATTCCCAGAGTGATATTGGACTCAACTTCTACCCCTTTGATGTCCTCACTAAGAAAAAAAAAGATTTAATCGCATATTATATTTTTTTCTGGCATTAATTTATTTAATATTAATAATATTTAATTAGACAGTCTAAATGTACCTTGTAATGATAAAGCATTTGGTCTAGCATGGTTTAAAACAGTAAATAATATCAGACTCAGAAATGTATTTCATGAGGAAATTTGGTCATTCATGAAAAAATAACTCTTTTATGACTTTATTGTTTTCAATAGCCGTTTGGTAAAGCATGTTTTTAGAAACCTTTTTATCGGACTTTTACTTATTGAATAGGACTTCTTCAATAGTCATGGTGGATGCCTCCTCCTTGGTGACCCTCTTAACCCTTGGTGTCCCCCAGGGCTCCATCCATGGCCCCTTACTCTTCAGCATATACATGTTATGTTATGAACAGGCTCAGTCATGTGACACACCTTTCTCAATAAGAAATACAGAGTCAAACTGTGCTCAACCAAACCGTACAGCAGGACATTAAAGGGTTCATGATGGAAACAAAATAAATTAATAAATAGCACCGCTTCAAAACTTTGAAAGTTTTTGAGTTATGATCCAAAAATGATACATGACAGACAGACGGACAAACCAAAGGTAAAACTTCCTCCACGCTCCTCTTCACTTGTTTCCTGGCAAGGACATAGTAACGTATCTAATAACTCGTTAGCTGGGGTTTGATAATAGCTAACATTAGCTTTCAACCACTTCCAAGCACTCATTACATTTTCATATAATCAGAATAGATTAAAGTACAAATATAAAAGTGCACATTTATTCCAGCTGTGAAGTTAAACGGACACGTCTTCCCAGCATCTGGATTCACGTCTAACACGCTGGAAATCACCTTTGTTCAGATTTTTGTCCTGGGAAATGAACAAACTATTAAATCCTGTTTGTTTTAAATTGAGACTTTGAAAGATTATTACGAGTCTGAAGCCCAAACCGTTTTACTTATTCCCCTTGGAGATTAGTTTAGTCTGTGTCTCATACATCAACTATTTGTTTTTCATTAAGGGTTTTGTTTTTTTTTGCAGCGTGAAAAGACTGGTGAAGAGATTTGAGAGGATCTGGATTACAAAACCCAAATTCTGGACACGGACCGTTCATTCATTCATTATCCACAACCGCTTATCCTGTTTAGGCTCGCGGGGGCGGGAGCCTATCCCAGCTGACATTGAGCAAGAGGGTTTACCTTCTACCCCTAAACCTTCTATTTGTTCTAGCGTGAAGTTGTTGTGATTGTGTGTTTATGTTGGACACTTTCTTTGGAATGTCCAGCGTCTCATCGGTTGAAACAGGATGACAGGAAACCTAAGTGTTAACGCCTGCTGATAAACATCCCCCCTCCGATCCGTCACTTAAGCAAATGCACACCTTCAATTATTTGCGTGCACCTGCGTTCCTCCTGCTGAGGTGTCCCGTCATTCACCTCAAAGTCACAGCAGCAACACCTGAGCAAGCAAACGAGGAGAGAAGAAGCGATGGGTAGAAATGGTATATGTAAAGGTGTAATATACAAACCACGTGCACAAAGAGGCGATCCGTGAGCTCTCCTCCGGTTGGAAACATTTCATGAGTTGTTTTTTAGGTATTTAGACAGTTCTATATACAATGACAAAGAACGAGCAAAGGAGATTAATCAATAACCCACTCCTCCACCCAGTTTTATGGAAATCTCTAAAGCAATTAAGGCATAATTGAGGTAACGATCATAAATAATCTTATAATATTCAGAAATGTGGACAAATTTCCTGAATCTGTCCCTTTATTCAGAAATTGAATGGGTTCTTCCTTGATGCGCGCCAAAACCCTCTGGTAGTTTTCTGAGTGATAGACAGAAATGTTGGAGGAAAAAAAGCCCATTCTCAAAATGCGAAAGGTAAGAAAAAATTCCTGATCCATGCCTTTATCTGGATCAACTCTAAAATATGTGTTCCTCCCTGCCACATTCCCCCCAACCCTCACACTTTTTGTTTTCCACAGGACTTCCTCAGAGAGGGAAAAAGTGTACTTACCTCACAAACGTCAGTAACCGTGAGAATATACAGTACTGTATGTACAGAGTTTGTACAAACGACAAAAAAAGCCTACAGGCCAGGTCCAGTTACGGGATTCCGGATTTTAAATGGTCCAAATTAATTTTGGCCGGGCTTTTTAAGCACAAACGTTAATGTTATTTCATGGATGTAACGGTTTCTCCTAGATCTCACTCACAGAAACGTTTTGAATTCCATCTGTACGTCTTATATCGTATGATTATCCTTAAATCTTTCTCAGAAAACATTTTTAATGAGGAGATATGTTATTTTTCTGTAAGTTTTATCACAAGAGACACACTCTCAAATAGTGTAACCGTGAACTGTCGTTCATGTTTATTCCTGCTGTGGATTTAAAAGACCCATTCATTCCTTCATACGTTCAAATCAGGAACAATGTCATTTGATACATACAGTAAGGAAAGAACTATCATCTTTGGGTGATCTGTCAACAATAATTTGTTTTCTAAAGGGATTTTAGGGGAGATCTAGAGCGTTAGTTTATGTTATTGGGGTAAGCAGGTTGGGGGGTTTACAGTGCAGAGAAAGAAAAAAAGGGGAATGAAAGAAAAATGAAGATTTATATGTGAGAAATCACTGAATCCCTCTAGCCAGAATACTTTTTGTACCTTGATAATTCTAATAATTTGCTGTAGATCCCTGGGTGGAGGAGTTCAATCTGAATACACGTACTATACTATATTTGAGTAATATTAAAAGTTTTCCTATTTAATATGACTAATGCCACAGAGAGACAAACATCCAGACTTATAATAAAAGAAATGAAAACATGGAGATATTTTTGTAGACTCAAATTTATATAAATACAGCATATTGTACAAATACATGGTACCATTGTCTCTGGAAAATAAAATAACTTTGACATCATGGCCTGTAAATGTAGACGTCTAAAACCAGTACAGGGCGCCGCCTAGAGGCCGGCTAACACATGACACCAGTAGGAGCTCCCTGAATAGTAAACTAAAAAGCTTGAATGTAACAGAACCATTTTACAGCATTTCTAGAGATTCATATGACACCGACAGATTCAGAGGAAGTCGAGGACTATGAGGTCTCCAGAAGATTGATACCATGAACAAACGCCTGCATATGCAACCAGTGTGATCCCTCAACAGTTTCTCGCCTATGAATACTGTTTTTATTGATGATGGATCATGTCTTTAGCCGTTCTCATTTTCAAAAACTCTAAAACGACCTTTTTTTTAACTCCCTTCTAGACTGGGAACTCGGGAAGTTCACGTACTGTCGTGCAAATGCAAGCTACAAGAAAAAGTGGCCACTTTTGGGAATGAAAACAAAAGAAAGGCGAGTTTGTTTTCATGCTTACAACAACCAGGGAATAAAAGCAACAGGGTGAAACACACATCACCTGTTCCAGTGACTTTAAATCCAGCTTATCCGTTTATTTTCAAGAAAACTATCCACATTTTTGAAATCTTGGCCAGTTTAAAGTCAAAACTATGTTATACTCCAACACAGACTGTTTGTCTCCATAACTGGAGATCAGGTTTCATACGATTGTGATGAGATTTGTCTGAACTGCTACTTCTTAGGAAAGGTGGAAAATCTCCGTCCGCACACACTGGAAATAATCAGGGTTTCTTTGTGCATGCATAAGCATCTCTAAAAGAACTATGTAATGCAACAGCACAAATGCAGCCCCGCAAAGGGGCTTCTGATTGACCACATGCTTTAAGTGCTTTTCTGAGGGAGAACTGGAACGCTCACCTCATTATGAAAACTGAGCCCAAAACTTAAATCCATTTGCTAGTCATACTAAGCTACGACACGTGAAACACATTGTCACACTTAGAGTAAACTCTAAGACCTTTTAGAACTGTACTTTATACGTTCATAATAAAATCTCCAGAGATCAATCACGTTGAATGGACAGGAAACTGTTGTGCACATTTTTACAAGGGTAGTTTGAACATGAACAATCTAGTCCTGTGAGGGAGAACACACACTTTAACGTAAAGCAGTTATTTTCACCACTAACAGGATTGTAATGTCATCGAGTGTCCGACAAAATATAAAGAATCTCTACAGACGTACATGTGCCTTTTACAGCAGGGACTGTTTGGTGCAGTTAGCAGTTATTGGTTATTATACATCACAGTTATTAGCAGAAGGACTCATTATTTGTATTAACTACATTATTTTTGAACACCTTTTTAAAAAAGATGCTGGATGAAACAGATGTGTGATATTTACTCATTATCCCCACACGGTTTTCCACCGCTTGTTTGACTGGCGCTTGTTGATGAACTCATCTGGTTGTGATTATTCTTTTATGAGTGAAGAATTCAATTAGCCTCTCTAGAAGCTTAAATTTTACAATGAACAAGCGGAACCATTTGGTCACAAAGTTAAATATCATAACACCAGATTATAAACCTGCTTGCTGGCATTTTGTGTTTCCACCATTTACTCCGCCTCGCTTTGAGGGGATTCCTCCTCCACATGCACGCACACACACACCTTGGCATGAGCTACTTTTGGGAGACTTTGGTTTTAACCATTCAAGCCCTGGAAACGTATCCTACGAAGCTGTTTCTAAAAAATAAAAGAATTAAATGTTTTCAATGTAAGTTAATCAGAAGTAGATTAAAATTTCTTCTAATAAAACATTTCCATCTGGTTTATCTCCGTGTAGGAAGCTTTTCAAATGGTCGAAAAGCCATTAACCTCCTACCGATTTTTTTTTAAATCATCATTCTCACCATAACTCTGGGAAATGATCTGCAGGTAAAGGTCGCATCTGGAAAACTGCCGACTAAATTTGGATTTGCGTTTTCTCTACTTGATCTACAATTAAAGCTGTGCCAGCAAAAAATTTTAAATTATTCTCTCAAACAGTGTTTTAGTTGACAGGTTAAATAAAAACTCGACTGAGAAAGAACCAAACAATCTTGACTCAGACTTGAAACAATTAAGGCAATCTAACCAACTTGCAATAAACTTGCAGATGTTTAGATTTCCTTGTTCTCTCTGAGCATTATGATTTAATTATTGATAAAAAGATCTCGCTTTCTAAGGAAGGTCATTGGATCTGATCAAAAGCTTGATCTCGGACGATATATTTTTAGGACAACAATGGTCTTTGGAGATGAAGAAGATCAGTTGGCACCATTTGAACACGGATGATGATGACATCACTGCTGAGGATAACTTTCAGAGATTAAGAGAAAGCAGGGAGGATCTGTATGCTACAGAAATACTGGACTGTGCGTGAAAACGTAGGAAGAGACTGTAGCCTGTTAAGAACATGAACCGCATCAAAAACAACGATAAGAATGCAGTGTTTGAACACGTGTCGCAGAGATCTATGCCCAGTTTCCTCAAATGGACACCATATTCCTTATTCCACAACTCATCATTCACCTGTTGTAATAAACTGAATCAATACCCATGTGACCAACATGCCATCTCAAGTCCTTCACATTAAAAAGTACACTTATTTTTTAAGGTTAAATCTCGTCCATCCCAGAGACGTTGTATTGAAGTATTGATCTATTTTTACTGATCCTGTTTGCTTAGTTTCGTGTTTACATCACATATAACACAACTCAACCTGGTTATTTTCAGTTTACTTTAGAGAAACACCAAAGAGAATAAATATGGATACATTATTGAAGGGGAAATTTACATAAAATGATGAATTTTACTTTGGCGAATTCAGTCATTAACACACTGTAAACAGCTTTTCCCAGTTCAAAGAGTTTTGACCTCAGTATCAGCAGGAAAAGAAAAACTATTATTGGACACTATTAATGACAGCAGTCACTTTTGTGCACGACTTTTATAAACGCTTCGCCGACACAGATGAAAAGCTGAATCCCACTGACCTCACAGCAGGATGAGTGTCGGGGATAGTGTCTGAGGCATGCTTTATTGGCAGCTGTCCATCTATTATCTCTGCTTCATTTGCACATTCCCAGAGCAAAAATAAAATGTAATAAAATAGACCGTTAAAAGTTTGTGTTCACAGTAGCAGGTACCAAAACCAAAAATAAAACAAAGAGAGCATCTGAGGTTTGGCCATGCTCTTTCAGTTCTGTATGGATGGGTGTCACAGCTCCAAGGTCAGACGTCGAACGCTGCACTTCTCAGCTCCTCTTCAGGTTATGAAGCCAGTCAAACAGAAGCTGGTAGTACCAAACCATCAAAAGGGAAGATTTAATCCAGTTTCCAAGATTGCAGTTTTACTGTTGAGATGAACCCGATTATATGGAAATGTTTGTTTCCTCCTCAGGGATAGTAAGATCCAGGTTATCAAGTTCTGCTCAGCTTGACAGTCAGTTTGTATCACTATGTTCCCAGACTCGTCTGGTTTCACTGGACTCTTCTACCGCTAAAGTACATCTAAAACTGTCCAAGACAAAGATGTAGCAGAACCACGGACAGCGATTCTTTAAAGGACATCTGCGAGATGATAAGAAGCTTCTGGGTGAGCAGACGGAGGAAACCGATACCTTTCCTGTGCAAGTCCTTTATCCCATAAGACACCAGGGCGTCTCGTTTTGGTAACACTCTAGTTTGGTGTTGATGATGGTGCAAGGAGCGCCGCTGATGGTAAGTTCTTGTCTGGACTCCACCTGGTAACGTAGGTTAGAGATCCCACCCTCTGGATCCACCTTAAACTGTTCCTTCAGGGAGCAGGGAATGGGGGAGGTGTTGAACTCGTTAATACTCTCATCACTGACAGATGAACATGTGATGTGTTTAACAGTCATAGGTATAAAGCAGACAACAATCATCAAAATGACACTTCTTATACCAACTGCTCAATGACAATTCCATCATTATCTGCTCACCCCATGACGAGGGACACGTGAATAAAGTTCACTCAGAATTGTTGAAGATCAACAGCAGCACTGTTCTGTGTTTGAAACCGTCCGAGTGAGTTTCTAGGGATACTGTGGTCAGTGTCAAACACTTCATGTAATAATATGTTGTAGTGAGAGAAGAAAAAAAAATGTAAGTCCTCATCAGGCCGTTGTCGGGTGTCCACAATGACAAGGAGTGGAAACCGATGCACATCAAATGAAGCATTATAGCAAGTTTAGAGAGTTTAACTTCAAGTCAAGCTTCAACTGGCATTCAGTGGTGGATAGAAAAAAACCACATTTAAAAAAGTACTTTACTTAAGTAGACATTTGAACCATTTTTACTTTACTTAAATGTTTCCATTTTGTCCTACTTCGCCCCAACTGAGAGGGAAATACTGTACTTCAAACTCCACTGAAACTTGACGGCTGTAGTTAGTAGTTATTTTTCGGATTCTGGTTTTCATACCATCCACATATCTCCAATTGAAGGATTAAGTCTTTTTTTATGGCTTGGAAAAAAACTGTCCTACTTGATGGGTAAAGTATTTCATCATAGAACTGATTACATTACCCTTTGTGTATATAAAGGTATATAAAGGGTAAGGGGGTTCTGCCACTGCAACCTCTGCCTCCAACTGCTTTGAATAATACCTGAACCCCCTCAACACTTTCAATTTAAAACAAATCTCCTTTTTGAACCTGATTTTTGCAGTCCTGTAATAAGTACGGACCGTAGGAGAAGTGTTACCCTGATAAATTGACAATGCTGGTATTTAGTTCTCTGCTCGATGTTCTCTCCCTGTCCCTCGACTTGCTGCTGGGGGCACACTAAAGAGGAAACAGCAACCTGAAACCCATATCTAATTAGTTGCTCTCACTTTTCCCCTGCAATCGAGCCACTTCCCCGAGCAAAAGATCAACCACTGACTCATCACACTGTGATCACTCTCCACATGAGTTTAAGTTTCATAGCAAGTGTCTGCAAGGAATCGCTACTTCACAGACAACCTCCCACGCAGATGTCGGCTGATATGAAGCCTTGGAGGATGGCTTTTTGTTTCTCTGTGCCGCAAGACTCATTTTTAATTTCTAATATTCATTCAATTTGTGTAACCGCTTATCCTGTTCAGGGTCAAAGGGGGATTGAGCCTATCCCAGCTGACATTGATCAAAAGACGGGGTAAGCCCAGGACTATCCTGCAATATAGGTGAATTGGAATGTAATTTTTGTGAGACAAGATCAAGACAAGATCTAGAAATGATCTAGATATGATCAATCAGAGCAAGATCATGGCGCATCCATAACGCACTGTTGAGTAATGGACCTGAAAAAAAATGGAATCTCTGCTCAAGGAACAGAAGGCTTAGGAACAGATATCCCATCTCAGCTGTCACTTGGCTAAAGTCTAGACTGAGGTCATAAATTTGTAGAAAATTCTGTTTGTTTTTCGGTAATTTAAAAAAACAAAAGTCCCCATCTTCATCAGTTGTTTAGATTATTGTATTATACTGTTTGCTGTCAAGCCCCAGAAATGTTCAGAGGAATTTCATCCAACTTTCCACCAGCATAAGGATGAGCAGATATTGACTCGACTTTCATTTTGGGTAAATGGTCATTTATTATTTATTTTTTTTAAATACTTGATTTGATGATGTCCTTCCTGGTGTAAATATTCTCTCTAAGATCTGCGCAAATTGGTGAAAATTATAACCTGCTTTTGAGCTGCAACTCTCTTCTGGTCTCTCTTCCTCCAGGCTGGGTCGTGGATGTGGAGGAAAGTTTTATATCCTGTTGTGATTCCTTTCGGTCTGAACAGCTGCAGAGAAAAACAACTCAGATCTACCTGACCAAGACGTGAACATTTAATCTGTATAATGAGGAAATGAATGCGGGTATATGCTGCAAAACGAGAAAAACATTTCTTTACTTCATATATAGCTTAAAGCTACTAACTACTGTTCGCTTCACACTTTTACCTGTAGCTCAGCTTTTCTCAGTCTTCGGTAGAATTCATCATCCTCACGGCCCCAACCCCAGAACCTGTTCGACATCCCGTTACACTGCGAATAATCCGAAGAGGAAAACATTTTATTCCAAGTGCAATAAAATTCCACTTGGTTGAACCGATTCATATAAAACAATTAAGACCATTACATTATGAAATTAAATGTATTATTATTATTATTATGACTACTCTGAATAAGACTGACACAAAATAAGACCCTTTTCCCCTTTCCCACTCCAGTTACTGAGTCTGGGGTTTGTATTTATTTATTCTAGTAATCAGACGTTCTTTTCCCCTGGTTTGCACTAATGGGTAAAATTTTCTGGAAAAATACATCAGTGATTCTGAGACTGAGAAAAACGTAAGTCACGTTGATGGTTTCTCTCCATCTAGGAGACGTGGAGACCACTACCGGAGTTCTGCTCTGCTGTGAACCATGTACTGGGAGCAATCTGTTTAAGACCTTATTTGTTGTTAATTATTGTTGTTTATTTGTTGCTTTCTACCAGAGACATCTCATGAATGATTGATGTGTTTTAGAAGCTATAAATACTGTTTAATGTGTGACTGTGTGAATTGGCCCAGGAACGCAAAATGAGTTCAGTGTAAACTGACATTAAAGTTTTATCGTATCGTGATCCTGTTACTGGTATTCTTTCACATTTATATTCACAAGTTTAAAGGTCGGTGGGTGGCTTGAAATTTGTGAAGAAAGTCATTCATTTTCAAGTAAATAGTAAAGTAGTAAATAAGTAAATAAACTTATTCAGTACAAATAAGATCATGAAAAGAAATTCTACTGAGGTTTTTGAAAGGCCAAGACAAAGGAGTCTTTGCTCCGTCAGCATAAATCTGTACGAGTGATGCGGTCGTTGAGACACTGGACAGGTTTCCTCTACCCCACTAGAATTAAATGTTGTTCCTGCTTGGTTTTCTCCTGGACGAAACAAAATACAAATAACGTTGTATTCTACAAATAGATTTACTAGCTCCTGTAACAAATACATGAGAAGGGTTAATACATTTTATAACTCATGTTATTTACAATTTACAATGGTTAAAATCATACATTGACTGCATTGTCCCCGACTATGGCCTGGGAGACCTCCCCAGTGTGAAAAGCAGCAGTACCTTGCTGTAATGTGCCTTGGTGAGCAGCAGGATTCCCCCCACATAGGTCTTGTAGTGGTACAAAGGGTGCAGCTCAGGTGAGGCCACGTGGAAAGGACCCTCGTCGGGGAAACTGTAATCCAGAGCTTCGTTCAGAGGCAACAGGTCCACGTCATGCATCGCCAGGTAGTCCGTGTCATTCCCGCTCTCTAGGTGACCCACGTTGATCAGAGATGCTCGGTTAAATCTGAGACAAAGGAAGACAATATATCCTCTTTGAAGCTTGAAGTTACTTTTACTGTGTTTTTTTCACGCTGTGAATATAAGTTGAATTTAAAATGAACGTTAATTATTATGTCAAATGTAAAGTTGTACGGTAAGATGTTCTGGTGCTGGCCAGGTACAGGTTTGGCCCTGATGAGCCTCCTCCTGCTTTTAAAGTCACATACTATGTGCAGACGTCTAAGATTGGTATGACGTAGCAAGAAAAAAAGTAATTGAGAAAAGCCCTTCTTACCCACCGTGAAGTATGGTGGTGGATCTATAATGAGACTCAGGGCTGCTTTTGTGGTAAAAAAGGTTGCACAAAATATTAATTGCAATGAGAGAACAGTGATGTTTTCAGAAACCTGACTGAAATGATGACACAATGGTAATAATATTCCATTCTTTCACAACAATTTAGGATTTTGGGACTTAGATTTCCCTCTATGAGTTGAAAGGAGTCATGTAACATTTGTTTTTTAGAAAGGTTCACATCCCAAGAATTCCTCAAAGCTGTTGTTTTGTGAATCTGCAGTGTGAAGGGGATCGTAGATAATGAATACTTTTTAATTTTTGGCTGAACTGCTCTTTTAAGTTGCCCTTCAAATAGAACAGTTAAGTACAGCAAGTACAATAAGGATTTTCCCAAAACAATAAATTAAGTCTGATCATGTCATTGGAAAAATTTGAAACCTGTTGTAAGGCTTACCTGTAGTGATCCACCTGGTTGATGATGAGGATCTTGTGGCGGATCTTCTTCTTGCTGAGGAATGTGTGCATGAAGGGGACAAACTCCAGGAGCTCCTCAAAACGTTCTCTGAAGGGGACGATGAGGGCCAATTTGTGAGGACCCCAGGAGGGGTCGTCTGTCGCAGACGCCTGACTCTCAGCAGGGCAGGGCAGCTGTCTCTGCTGGGGGAGACGTCTGTCTTCGTGGGTGGCGATGGACATGTCACCCGAACAGCTGAGCTGCAGCCAGAGCAGAGAGACGAGCAGCAGCACCATGCAGAGGCCAAACAGCTTGTAGATGGTGCATTTACCCGACAGGAACCTGACAACACACACCAGGGACATTTTCACATTCACACGCATTCTACACTAAAGTTGGTTATTAGATAAGATTAAATAAAATATGCGCTAGCTGTAGAGGGCATCGGCACGCAAACAAATGTGATGCCATATTTAAGGACAGTTCATTAGATCACACTAAATGAATTCACGAGAAGCGCTGAATGTCAGTTTACGGTTCGATTAATATGGAGAACTTTGATTTAGAGTATGTCTGATTAAATATACACGCCTGGCCAAAAATGAGGCAAATACTTTAAATAGTTTTTACAATTTCCATTTTAGTTAAACAAATGGAGGTAAAATAAGACGCCATTTCAGGCAATATTACCTCGAATGTCTGGGTTCAGGTTTTTTTTGGGAATGCTTCATTCTTGTTCCTTTGTTGAACTTTTTCCAGAAAACACGGTAGTTGTTTTCTGGGCCAAAACACTAAAGTGGATCATAAGAATTTCCTGACCAAATCAATCCCTCTGATTCATTTTTGAGCAGGAAAAATCCAGCCAAATATGACTTTAGCGTGCAGAACACAACACGCCAGCAGCAGCAGCAGCAGCAGTCAAAATATCCCCAACCACCGTACACACTATATAAACATGTCTTCTTAGCCCCTAAATCTTTCATGCATAATTCTATTCTCTCATGTTACAGTTTTATCCTTTATAATATACCATTCTCATAACCATTCTCATGATTTAGACAAAAAAAATACAGAATGCAAATCGACCACCAAACTCTTTTTAAAGACTGTTGTGATTGTTGAATAAATGAAAAAAAAAAAATCTTCTCCGCGCTCCCTCTATACTCATGTAAGTTAAAGTAAAATACTAACTGTGTTGGGGATTTCAGCTTTTCTCAGTTTTACCATCACAATAAACTGAATACATTTTGCTTTTGAAACAAAAGTCAATACATTTTCACAGTATAAATCTTGAACAATTTAGAATGATGCATGCGTATACAGTTATGTACATATTTTAAGTATCAGAATGCTTTCTGGTTGTTCTTTTGCTTTGTCATTTTAGGTTTCAACTGTACTTATTTTAGTACCACTTTTAGTATTTTATAAGCTTTTTCTAAATATTCTGCACCTTCATATTTTTTAAGAGTTTGTAAGTCTGCTTAATATGAGACCATGAACAGACCTAAGAGATCCTTTTCTCTTTAAAGTTTTAAGTTTAAAGATGTGGTCATTTACTTTCCTAACATTTCATCTTCTTTACAAAAGCTTATCTGTGTTACTCAGGCTTTTCTTTGTGGTTTATTATTTCGCTGATTTTCTGTAAATCTTTAAATTTGGAGAACACATTATGATAAAATGGAAAAGGGATCTAAAAATGAAATGATCTCCAACTTCACTAATATGAAAGTTGTTGTAACTTGCGTGATAATAGCGCTAATTGGACTTTTATACTGTCCCTGATTCAGATGAATGTCTGTTTCAAACTGTTCTTAGATTGTGCTTCACATATAGAGATTCACTACGGCCTGGTAAAAGTTAAATAATAATTAATAAATAATGAAAGTACTCTTACACCTGTCTAGTGTACCCTTCTAAAGCAGCAACACATGACTTCATTCCTGTGACTGCTAGGCGAACCGATATATTATTGATTATATTTTTACTCATTACAAATTTCTTCTGCTCGCTTTCATACATAGAATATTCATATCTTCCCCCCTGTGATGAGAGTTTCATCCAATATATTGGGATCCAATATGACATCATGGGGTTAGAGGTTCAACAGGTAGCCTGGCCTGGTTTTTTGTATGTTTGGTGTCTGTTTGGGGATCAGTGTTGACATGTTTATTTCTGATTCAGTGCGGGAGGAGCCTTCAGGAGGTTAAAATCATTTCTACAAATTGCAGCTTTAGCCTCTTGTCGCTCAAAGTTCTGTTTCGCTGTCTGCTCAAAAAGCTGCTTCAAGAAACATTACTACTATAAAATAATAACTGGTGCAAGAGAGAACCTACGATTTCCTGGCACATAAGGGGGAAACCCCAGCAGTGTCAGATCTTTCTCTCAAGAGCTGGAGGCCCCGTTTTCCGGAACAACTAATAAACTGATGGTTTATTAGGAAAAACAACAAGCTGTTTTGTCACTTCTATAAAACTTTAGTTTCTCTGATGATTCATCTCACAATGAGAGACACAAATGAGGCATAATGCTGCTTTCATTTCATGTAGAATGAAGAATACGGGAAACCTTCCATTGTTCTTCCTAGGAAATATTAGCATGTTATTCCAAGACTATTGCTAATGTCTTTCGGCTAGAAGACACACCCAAGAAATTAGATTCTGAGAAATTAGAATCTGGATCATGTTAGCGGCTCATTCCCTGAGGAGATTATGTTCTTGTCACTGTTTGTCTGTTAGCTATCAAGATATCTCAAAAGGTTCTAAACAGGCTTCAGCGATATCTTGTTCAGAGACAGTCCTCGGAATTGGACTAAAAATAGATTAAAGTTAGAATGTATTCATACTTTGTAATTGTGGTTCAATGAAATCAAGCTCTGGTGTGATTTCTCCGTTAGTGTTTTTTATTTGGACAAGTATGAACATTACCACCCGAACCTTGGAGCAGACCAAGGAGCTGACTGAGACTCTCTGAATAATGGGATCAACACAAACTGAAACAAGTTATAAACGTGATAATAAACGATCATACCACAATCTCATAGTATACATTTGTTTCTTTTTGCACTGGAGGTATTCATGGTGTTGATTTGACTCCTGCATACATAATATCAGCTCTTTGTGAGTTTTCATTCAATTGAATAGACACAAATCCAACATTTTCCCCAGCAGAGTGTGTTGTTTACTTCTGTACGTCATAAATATGTCATCCAACTGATCCAATCTGGTGCGACCCTCTCCTTTATGTATTTTGTTTGGTATCTCCTGGTTCAATGTTAAAATTGTCAATGAGAACACTAAGGAAACCTGGGGTGTATTTCAAGAAACGGGCTCGAGTTTTTCCCTGAGCTCTGGTTTGACCAATCCTGAAACACTGGATTTTTGGTTTCCAGACCGCTGATCTGAGTTGGTTCAGTCAATTCTGAGTTTGTTAGAGTTAAAATCGTTCAGGAGGACAATAAAAAGCCATAAGCAATGGAGCGCAGAAACTGTGATTCACCATGACAACTGGGGAGGCACTATGGTTGCTATAACTTCTGCCATTACGGGAGGACGTTTTAATGCACTCACGAGAGTGGATTTTTTTTGAAAAAGACAAACAAGGCGGAAAATAAAGTAAACCCTGCATAATTAATTCTGGGAAAACACAGTCTACCTGCAGGAATTAAATATTTACTCTTCTACTTCCGGATCCCTCGGGGGATGAGTCAGAGAAGGTTGCGTGAATCTGTAGGGACTGCGGAGACCAATCAGAATAAACTTGATGGATGGCAGATAGTAGGGCTGCCCTTTTCTGGCTAAAAGGAGAATCAGCGATTATTTGCTTGGAATTAAGATTGAGATTCTCCCCACGATCTTACAATTCAGTTTACATCATATTGCACTTTTTAATGTACATGATAAAAAATGAAGCCCCATGCGCTGTCTGAGTGGAACACATATAAATGTGTGCGGGCACTAAAGGGTTAACTCCCACAGCTCTACTGGGTATTAGAACATGACCCGACTGCATCATTCTGTCCAAGGCCGATGGAGTCCTGGAGACTACTAACTGAGCACGACCTGAACCCAGCAGACCTTCTGTTTTCATCTCCGAACACGACCATGTCCGACATAGTTAACATTAGCTGAAGCACTGAGTTTTTTTACGCTGTCAGTTTTTGTTACCATGATTACGGCTCATATATTTACCATTATTACTCATGTCAGTAATGACATGAGTAATAAGTCAGTACTGACATGAGTAATAAGGATATTTAAGGCTACTTTTCAAGTCAAGACCCATACCTCGCTCGTAGTAACATAAGCACGGCTAAGCTAGCAGATTACAGCTCATGTTATAAATTAAAATGCTGGAGAATTGCCGTACTTCAGGAATAAATCGTACAAACGTCTAAAACGAGATTTCGATGTTTTTACGATTAATCGCTAAGCCTCAGCAAATAAGTTAATGATGGTCATTAACGTCATGTCTGCCCATGGAAAATACCCAAGGACCAGACGCTGGCCTGACGAGCTCACATCCCAGATCAGCTCCAGAAAGGTGCGGGGGTCTTTATATTGCAAGGTGTCGCCCCCTATTCATTGGGGGCTTTGAATTGCTCTGAGTCTGACCCCTCCCCTAAAACTAATTTCCCTAGGAGGACCCCAGTAGGGGCTTCAGTCCCAGATAATAAAACTCTCAGGATCACAGTCTTACACAAAACCCCCATCATGTTCAGGTAGAAATTATTTCCGGGGGCCATGCCCTTTTTAGTCTGATGCCACTGTGATCGGGCTCAGTGGATGAAAATAGATAGACTATTTCTTATGTACAAGAAAAGAAGATGTCCAATCTGTCAAACAAATTGCCTGTTTGACAGAGTCTATCCACTCTGAACGTTATGGTATGAGCACGGGATGAGACCATCAGCAGTCAGGGGGTCTAAAATCCCTACAGTGGAGATAAACCAGCCAACAGAATGGACAACAAGCACTCTGAATTAACAGAGGCTCCAAAACTGTATTAAGTGATGACAAAAGACCTCCACTTAGGGGAGAGCTTTGTGTAAAATTGAATTTCTGCTTGAAACCAAGTGAAATTAATCTGTAGAATCAAGAAATGGAATATTGTTTCAGACTGTAAGGTGTTGTGAAAAGAAAATACTTAAAATGTCTTTCTTTAGTTAAGTATTGGTGCTATAGCACATATGTATATTTTCTGAAACCAATTTTTAATTATGAGAAGTTAGAAGTTGTATAAACTTTATTATTGAAACAAATATGTTCTGATGTCAGACTGAAAGGGTTTTAATGTTATGGCTGAATGGGGTAAGTCAACTGTTTTTAAACAATAATGGCGTTTTCTACTGAAATGGGCTCGAAGACACACTTTCAAACCAAGAAAAAAACACACAGTGACATTAATGATGAAGTATGTAATATACATCGACAGCCACAACATTAAAACCAACAACCGGTTCTAATGTGGTTGTGGACGTGTTTATCTGAAATGTACATTTACATGGATTTAAAGGATATTTGATCATAGGAAGTAATATCTAACCATTCTCAGATGGATAGGTCTTGTAATTCTTCAATTTTATTTCCTTCAAGTCATTTTTAAGATGTTTGTATCATAATGTATGACACTATTTTTTAGCAGTCCTGCAATCGTTGGAAACTTTGTGACATGAAAGAAGCATCAGTGTTGCTATATAGTTTACGGAGCACATCTGGTGACTTATTATCTTTCGGGAAAGAGTTATTAAGTCATGGCCACAAGATAATAAGTCGTTCACACGCCTTATTAAGTCATGGTCACAAGATATTTTTCTTTTCTTCAAGGTCACCCGAGGGGCTCCATAGTTATCAAAAAAATTGCTTTATATTTTAAATACTTCTCCATCATAACCAACTGTTCCTCTTGACTGATGACATACAATAAGTGAATATATTGCAGAAAACAAATGGAGAAAATAAAGCGTATAGAATCCAATGAAAGCCGGGGTTAAAAAAAATCAGTAGTAGCAGTGACTCTTGGATATTTAAAGCTGAAATATTAGTGAAATGTATTACCTCAGAATCTGCAAGACTGACAAGATGATTCTTCTTACTATGCAGTTTTTATGTTTGGCATTTCTCTTGGTTCTGGCAACTCCACCTTTAATAATCTTAGATAACTGGCGTTTATCTCCCTTGGCTGTTGTGACTTACTGCAAAAGGATAAGCGGTTACAGATAATGAATTAATGAATAAATTGATGACCTCTGAAGGTCCCCGGACCACAGCTTGGGAACCACTGTTGAAACATCCAGTTACATTGTCTACTCACCTCTCTTTCTGAGGAGGAACCTTATACATCTCATATCTTGAAGTCAAAAAAGATTGAGTTTACTGAAACTTATTAAATTGTTGTATTTGTTGCTCTGAATTATGGTCATAGTCAGAACATATCTAATAACAGAACTTTATCTTACCTTCTTTCCTCCTTGAAGTAGAGAACAGGTTTTCTTCTCGATGAATACATCATCTTTATCCCTCTCTATGGCTAACTGATTTCTATTCGGTTAAAAGCGCCGATGGGGGGCTTCCACTTCTCGGGCCAACAGCAGGAGTCGTGCCGTTTCTCAGAGGAGTCTTGGTTTCTCACTCACCCATCGCTCACCTGGAGACCGAGCCGTCCTCCATGCTAACACTTTGCTAAATACTTGAGCACGCATAACCGCCGGCAGTTACGTTAAGGAGCTTGAAAATATTTGCCCAGTAAACCCAAAAGTTAGAATAAACGGTTGAACCCGGTTTGTTCTGGACCCATTCGTGTCTGTCGATCCGTCTGTTGGCTAGAGCCTCTCGCTCGGTGACTGTACACGTAGCATGTAGCGGTTCACACGAACTGCCGCTCCGGGTTCGACGTTTTCATATCTGAACATATCTTATCTGAGTCATTGACCAACACTGAGCTTCAACGAATTTCTTTATTAATTAAAAACTAAAAATCAACTCAAATAGGACCGACAGATTAAATACTTCAGAGATTTTCGCTGGAAAATATCAATCATAATCAATTGTAAAGATGTTCCGGCTTGTAAATGAGTTCGACAGGAAACAGCAGATACAAGTAACAAACGTTCCTACCTTTTAAACTTTTAAGGAACATTACACCACAAAGGAAAGAGTACTTGGACAAAACTCACTCTTAACCAGCGGCGTATAGTTACTAGCACTTTCACTCAAGTACTGTAGTTGAGGACAGATGTGAGGTACTTGTACCTCAAGTATTTCCATCATCAAACTGCATTTGTCTGACAGATGCAGTTACTAGTTACTTTTTGGATTACTGTATATTTCTGTTTAATAATAATAATAATAATAATACATTTAATTTATAATGCACTGTTTAGACCAGAGGTTGTCAGACGTTTGAACTATTTCTTCAGTAGTACCCAATGATCAGCACAAAATCTTATTGGGTCTCATAAAAGAAATATAATACAAAGCTGTGCTATCAGTGTCTGACTTCACGTTTTCATACAGTCCTGAATTATAACTTTGTATATTTATTCAAGTTCAAATTTGAGGCACCTGGACTTAATTTGAATGCTCCTATTTTAGACTAGAAAATGCTTTTACTTTACCACATTTCAGATGGAAAAGTTGTAATTAATACTCCGCCGAATTTATCTGACAGCTGCAGTTACTATTTTCCTTTTAAATTCCAATTTTCATATGCTTCATCTCAGGATATTTTGTTCTCGCAGGACATCAATCCCATAAACAGATGATAATACATTCTCAATAATATTCTATTAGTTTAATATTATTATATATTAAATTACTGCAGTCGCGTATAACTGCAAAAATAATGCAGCAGTAATAATAATCCAAACCTAGTAGTTAAACACTGAACGGGACCAATGAGTATTTTCATTTAGATACTTAAAGATACATTTTTCAGATAATACATACTTTTATTTAAGAAAAGTTTCAAAAGCAACACTTTTCTTTGTAGTGGAGCATTTGTATGGTGTGGTATTAGTACTTTTACACAAGAATGAAGGATCACAATACTTCATCCACTACTACTTAACTTAATTTGTGCTTCATCTTATATGTTATAGTGCAAAACCTGAAACACAGATTTTTGATATCTTGATACTTAGTCTAATTTTATATGTATTGAAATGTCATACTGGATGACTTACAGTAGTCAAAAGTGAGGTATACATTTAAAAATGATTTATCATGCTCTTCTTTAATGCTTTGATTTATGCACAAACAATACTGAAAATATCCAAATAGTTTAGAAACAAAGAAAAAGGTTCCCTATATGAAAACATTTTTTCCTCTATTCATAGAGTCAATAGATCATTTAGTGGCAATTTATTGACATGTAACATCGTCCATTTCTTCCATTTCTCTCCACACTGTACCCCTTGAAATCTTATAATGTAAGTTAGATCTTCCATAGCCGATTTTTAATAATACTTCTTAATGCTATACATTTAGTTATTGTCCCTTTCTCACTTAATTGGTGCTATTGGGTGGATATTATTATCTATTTGAGTTTGAAACACCAGTTATTGTTTTTTTTTGTCTAGATTAACATCATTTTATATCTTAATCAGATAAGTCCCTTAACTGCAGTTATATATAGTGGTCTTGTTTATTTAATGCACATTTTTGTTAAATCTCCTGGAAATTCATGACATTCCCATCCTTTCAGTGCAAGTGGACTAATCTCAATATCCCCAATTTATTTGGTCTTTATTTCCAACTCCTAACATTTCAGCTATCGTCTTCTTCAGAGCAAGAGAAAACTTGGAAATTGTGCAATTGGCCTTTGAAGTCCCCATATGAGGATAAAATAATAAAAGCACATGGAGACCAGTTCATGCTCAAACAGTCACATGGAGCTTTATCCTGAGGTCACAAAGACCTGTAATCTATTAACAGATAGAACAAGCAACATAATTCAGAATTGAAATGTTTCACTGACTAGACGTCTGTTCAGTGGAAGCAGGTAAGGTCATCAGTTGAGCAGTGAGCAGTTTGGGTAGCTTTCTCCCTCTGGTTGGGACAGTCACATGACCCAGTCCAATGAAGTGTAGAGTGGATGGAGAGCCATGTTTGGATCTTGGTAATGTTTGGCCATTGCATAGTCCATATTCCCTGTGAAGGGCTTTTTAGTTTTCTGAGTTGCCTTGTCTTAGTGCTCTCTTGGTTTGTCCAACTTTATATTTGTACATCTTGTACAATATCATGCACTTATTCCAATTTGTCAAGGCAGCACTTTGAACTAAAGCAACTGATTAGAAGTTCAAACTCTTATTTATTCCAGCTGATTAGATCCAAATGGGGACTAAGGGGCCTTTTTGTGTAGAATATGTCATGCATCTTCCTCACAAGTCTGAATGGGTTCTTTTCAGTGTGAATCCCTGGTTGTCTTGCTATGTGTTGGCTCTGTTATGTGGCCCACGATGATATTCAAATGTAAAGAGTGCAATAATCCAAAATGTAAGTTACATAAAAATGTTTAGAAAAATTATAAATAAGAGATGAGTGGTAGCCTTTACCGTTAAAAGCATCTGAAATAGAATAACAAGGTTTTATGAAGCTTACTAAATCACCATGGTGACTGATGCTGCACATCCAAATTTGGTACTGGAGAGATTGAAGGTGGACATTAGAGTGAACACAAACCCAAGGCACAAAGAATGGCATGAGATTCTGACTTCAGTTTTGTTCAGAAGCTCAGGCTAGTTTCAAACATCCAATAATGCCCAAGAATGAAAAAAAGCTTTTAAAATATGTTAAGGGACAAAATAGCTTTAAGCAACTGAAATTTTCCAGTACAAAAAAAACGAAAGAATGATATGTCGTGTTTAAATATTTAATCATATCGAGATAAAACATATTGAGAATGATCCGTTTGTCAAGACCGATTGACTATTTCAGCTTTTTTTTAATTAATCAACAGCTTAATTTGGCTTCTTTTATCTTTAATACATTGTTTTGCAGTAACATCGTTTATTTATTTTTTTTACTCAAAATACAATATAGTTACACAGCCCATAAAAAACAGTGACTTCAAACAGTGGGTTAAGAAAATGATAAGTATGAAAGAAACTTCCAGACATTCTCGCGGTCCTTTAAACCAAATGTGACAAATTTATTTTGTGCAATTTTTAGTTCATTTTTACATGGACAGAATTTCTATGAAAATAAATCCAAGCCCGTCTTGCAGCTTTAATCCAAATTATTCAAATACTAACCCGGGAAAACATTTCTGAAATCTACCAGTGACATAAAACAGTTTGACACAAACCACCAGAAATAAAGAGGGAAATAAACAAACAAATCTTGATAGAAGAGGTAAAAATATTCAACAGAAAAGAGCAACATTAGCCGTCTTTGTTGTGGCTGATGACACTGATCCGATACAGATTTATTCCATAAATGTCTTCTGCTAAGGAAATCATATTTCGCTGAACAAAATCGTGAGGAAGCTGCATATTTAGAGATTCAGTGCTTTGCGATGTGGTTCAATCAATCTGTAAACTGTGTTTTGATATTAAAAAAACAACTTTGTGGGGCTTTTTTCACCAAATCCCAAAATTTTTTAGCTGTTCGTCAAGTCATCACTTTAAGGTTTATTCAATGAAATCACTGAGAATGTGCAGAAAAGTGCTCTGATTGAGACAGGAGAGACTAAATGTGATGTTTCACGTGGAAGAAAGTTTTCCTCCTTCAAATGACTTGAAGGAAAATCTTTCAGTGAAGAAAATCCAACCAACAAGACTGATCTACACAAGGAGGACTTTCTGGTAGGTAACATGTGAGGAAAAATTTAAACATCATCTGATAGGATTAAATGAGACCTCAAGCTCTAAACCCTCCTTTCCCCTAACAGTTCAGGATCTAATCTCATTGCCAAGATTGCATCCACATTACAAGGCTCATTGTTCAATTTCATTTGGTCATCTTGGTGGTTCTATTCATTAATACGGTGACCTGTTTCGAGCTAAAGTCTGAGCAAAAATTCTGAAAAAAAAAAAGAAGAAATTCTGGTCTGACAATTTCATTCATGGTGCATAGCCACAAATCTGATATGTATCCCGCACCACAATGAATTGAGTGACCTCAGCCTGGTAATGGGATTTCCCCGAGTCGGTATGTTCCCGTGACCCCCACATCGTAACAATCGGCTGGACTGGGGGATTAAAAATGATGCCAGATGATCAAATTAATGCTACGCCCCCACAAGCCAACAAATGCTAAGCAAGAACAAACCGATGAACAGAAACTTACATTCAGTTTGGACAAAATAAAAACGAAGATTGACTCACACACAAAAACTGCATCTAAAAGCTGAGATCAACAAAGGCAACGGTTTTGATCAGTATTTCACCAGAACTACGCTTCACTCGTCTGTAATGCCTCAGGTGGAGCCACGTGGATAACACCTCCAACTCCAAGGCGGGAATCCATGAACGTGTGTGTGCACAGACACTAAATATAGAGCCGATTGACACTGGATCGTCTTCCTTGCTGTTCAATCTCATCAGTCACACCATCTGGTTCCATCAGCGCCAGAAGTGACGCTTTACACAGAGGGCTGAACCCTAACTGATGTCTCTGCTTTCAATTTTTCCCCGACAGATACTGTGTTCCTTGTAGCTTTCATATCGTGCTACCAGAGATGAACTATAGATGCAGTAAAATCCCCTGACCAGTGGGAGGCAGTATTTCAGGATGTACGGCAGACTGACAAAAACAGCGTAGGACGTATAGGAAATTAAAAGAATCTTGTCTGCCATAATGTTAACACTTTAGATTCATCATCGTGTGTTTTTGAAGTTCATTTGCCCTGATGGAAATAAGTTTGATGGAAACTTATTTAAAAACAAAAAAAAAACAAGACAAGCATCATTTCTCTCCATACAGCTCGTACTGCATAATTCATGTCCCGAGGAGCTCCAAGATCAGAAAATGTCATTAACACCAATTCTGAAGGTAAGATCTTTAAAAGTGTTAGTGCCTACCCCCACCCCAAGTTGAGTACACATGTCTGACTGTTTGCACGTGCACAGGTAGGTGATATCAACCAGAACATGCAATCTCAGCTTTAACCTGCTTCTGGAAAGTAGTGTCACAGACGATAGAGAGAGCTCCGCGGAAGTTGAGCTCATCTGTGCCACCATACTAGGGTCTACTGGAGACTTTAATTACGCCCTACAAGCTGTATAGTGTCTCTGTTTTTTTCCCGGTCCAAATCTTCAGTTGGTCAGGCAACATAAATGTTTTGCTGCTGCGATGGTTGTGGACTAATAAACTTCACCAGATTTTTTTTTTTTTTCTATCAGCATGGGAGTGAGTTGATAATGACCAAATGTTCATTTTCTGGGTTAGCTGTTCCCAGAGAGGGAGAAAATCTATCAAAGACTCAAATTTCAGTTCAACCAAACAGTTGATTATTCTTTGGAAAAAACCTCTGGTGATCAGCAGCACAGCATTGAGTAATAAGGAAGAAAAGCTTCATAATGGGGGAAAAAAAACACACAAACACAAGGTCTCTGCCTGGTGGGAGTTCGCTAAATGGTTTGTGTCCCAGCACTACAGTAAATATTGTAGTTGGAAGAAAACCTGTGTAATAAATAAAGATGTCACATTGTCTCTGATGGTTGACTGTGACGGGCTTGTTACAAGCAGTGTTGGTGAAGAACAATGACAAAATTTATAATAATCTAAAGATGTTTTCAAGCCAAATGGGGCTGCTGGATTTCCTGCATCCCGTCTCCTCAGCAGGGACAACCGCCACCGCAGCTCAGTACTGCATCAATCAGTAGAGGCAACACACACACACACACACACACACACACACACACACACACACACACACACACACACACACACACACACACACACACACACACACACAGAGAGAGAGAGAGAAGTTACACCAGTTTCTTGGCCTCGAAGAAGCTCTTGAGGTGTCTCATCTGCCAGATGCCAATGGCCACCAGTATGAGAGTCTGGACGATGGACCACCAGAGGACCCTCTGGTTGGTGCTTTCACTTGTCTGCCGGAAACGTTCCTCACGGTACTGAATGACAGGAAAGACAGCAATCAACAACTGCGGATATTATCTCTGATGGAGTTTCCAATCAAGTGTCACAAAAATGTATCACGTATCGCCAATTACGCAAAAGCCTCTCTACTTATGACATTTGCATTGCACCTTCGTTGGCCCGGTCTGAATTCACTACCACACAGGGCCTTACATTGATGCTGATTTGTATTGCATATGGTGTGAGCGCAGCGAGAGTAGGGCTGGTGAAAACATGTAAAAAACGGTGATAGAGAGGTTTTATTTCATGGGCTATCGTTTGGTAAATAAATACGTTGAAAGTATACTAACAGCACAGAGAGAAATCGGCTACAGGTTTCTTCACCCTCTTTTATGCCACAATCAAGCCAACAGAATTCAGGAATTTCCCAAAACAGTTCAAACACATCCGGTCTGGTATTCATACATGGGGTCATCTTTCGGGGTAGTCCAAAGGTATCCGGGAGTTTAATCTTTAATCTTGATCTAAAAATTGCTTTTACAATGTTAAGGGTTACCCGATGGCCTCGTTTGTTGTTGACCCACCAGATATTGACAAACTCTGACTACAATTGTACAAAAGAAAGCAAACTTACCAAAAAGTCTTAGAACTGTTCTGACATAATTATGCATCCCCTGAGAAGAAATTGCTTTTATTGCTATCGCCCATCTACTCGGCAGAAGGTCATATAATCACTCATGCTTTTATTGTCTTTGTTTTATATTTGTTTTTGTATTAAATATCAATAGCTATTTGGAGATTTCCATGAAACACTGTGAGAGGATTGGCAGAGTGAAGGAAGAATTGAATTATTTTCAGACAGATTCAGAGGGTGATTTGTTTGTTTTTTCCAGCTGTTCACATTGCGAGATATAGTTTGACATTTTTGTGAAATATAATCTATAGGTGATAAACGCCCTATTCCAACAATATGTTTTAAAAAAAATCCTGGCTCCAACCTTCTATGCAGATTTAATGGTTTTATTCCTGGCCTCTTTCCTAACTTTCCAAAAAATGTTGTGGAAAGCTGTGCTGTAAGAAACCAACAAACTAACTGACCTTCGGTGGAGGAAAATATAAATAAAAAGTGAATAAAAATAGGAAAAAGTACCATAAAGTTTCCTTAAATTGCCCCTCAGGGCTTCTTCACATAGAGAAATGGCCGTTCTTATAACTTTAAATGAGCTCAACTGCAGACTGATGCAACCACAGATACTGACCCTCTGGTAGTTCTGCTCCTTCTGGATCTGATCCACCTGCTCCACCAGCTGTCGGACTCTCAGCTGCAGCTCCGTCAGTTTGTCTTTGGCGGCGATCTCAGCATAGTTGTTTGCGTGTTCACCAACCTGGATGTCCAGGTGAACCCTCTGCAACACAAGTTCAGTTCAGATATTTAACAAAAGCAAAAAAATAAATAAAATACTTTGTTAAGAATACTTATGTTTATACAGGAAGTGGAAGAGCACGACAGGAAGTTAAAAAGAACTTTAAGACTGTGGATGACGACAGCGAACAAATGGTTCTTTTGACTTGTCCCTTAAATAAGCTTTAAAAGGAACAGGCCACAGTTTATCAAAATTTATCAATTTTGCCACAAGACACTTCTTCAGCATCACAGCAAAACAGTAGTGCAAAGTTTGTGCCAAAAACTGGAGAAGAAAAGGAAGACACCATGAATGTGACAAACGTTGAGGCGGCAGGACGACATTATGGTATGCAAAGATTAACAGCTCTGTTTGAGCTCATCGAACAGCACCTGTTCAATATATTAGATCTTCCAACGAAGAGCTTTGTGGATAAGTAAGTGATTTTATAGTGAAGTAAGTAACTTTGTTTTTGTTGCCGATGGTTGTTTGTCTGTCTGTTAGCAGGATTACAGAAAAGACTATGAATGAAAGGTAGAGTGTGCCTGAAAGAACAGTTCCTTAGATTTCGATGGCAATCCCAAACATCATCGGGATCCGGAGTGTCTTTAAAAGAGCCTCCTTACCATTGAGGGATGGGGACAATTACAAGATTTACGCTTCAAACTTCATGGATAGTGACTCCAACAATTGGAGAAAGAAAAGACGAATCCCAATAAAATGGTTCCAAATAATATCCTTGATCTGGTGGTGATCTAGAATGTTTTCATGTGTAGGGCTGATAGAAATGTACTACTGTGAGATAATGTAAAAAAACAAAAACAAACCATGATCAGTGAAACATTGTTTACCTAAATAACAATTAAACTAATGATACCAATGTGATTGCAAATTCAAGGGATTTTTTTTTTGTGGTCAAGGAGTCACAGTATTAGGGTGAAAATATCATGAGACTATTTTACATTACATTATGAAAATTGCCTTGGCGGGTCTAAAGTCTTCGAGGTCTGCCTAGTTTTACCTTTTTTAAGGACAACGCTGTCAGGCTGTTTTCCTGTGATGCACCCGAAATGTTTTGCCGATTAAGAAACATCACCAATCATTCCATCAGCACAAGTGATGAAATAATGACTACAATTTAATCAGTGGGACAGGAACATCCAAGAACAGGATGTGAGGGGAACAGAATACACGTGACTCCTTTGTGTGCTGCGTCTCCTCACCAGCATGCCTCCAGCAAACAATGAGAACTTTGAGGAGTTGGAGTGCAGACAGATCTGGTGCTCCCCGGGTGTGTGTGACGTGAAGGTGAACCTTCCCTCTGAGCCGTACTGTCGGGACAGAATGACCTACAGGCAAAACAAAGCAGTTTACTCAGGTACAATCTAAGAGTTAATGGTGATAAACACACTTTTATACACGTGCTTCCACCGTTCACGTCATCTAATGCCTGTGCCGAGTTCACCTTATCATCAGGATCTTTGACTTCCACAAACATCCCTAGACCCAGAGTGGCCGGCAGGTATTCTTCTCTCTGCTTATCATACAGCTGAGTCCGGTAGTTTCCTGTAGAGAAGCACAGGTGTGACATGATTATATATTTGTATTTTTCCAATCTGTAATTAAAACGTGTGACAAATAGTCTCAGTCCAACAACCGAGATTTATTTGTCAACATTTTCACAGCTTTCTCTGTATCTCAGTCTTTGAAGGACCTACAGCTGGGTGACAGGACTTCAAATCAAAAACAGTGATCTAATGTTGATGATCTTCTTTGACACGACTAAGAGAAGACAATGACGTTACATCAACGTCTCATAAAAAATAAGAACTACAAAAATCTCTAACAAAAAAAACGTGTCGGTCAGGCTACAGTGGCAATGTGCATTTATTTACAATTTAAAACACTTACACTATTCTTTATGATCAACTTGCCATAACTCTCCGGTTTACTTCAAGTTTACTAACATAACTATAGTATTTCTCATATAATTTTCAGTTCCAAGACTATAATAATGTACTTTATATAAAAACAAAATATTCTTGAACTTCACTTACCTACATGGATATCATTTGCTTCCAACATTGTAAATCTTAAATCAACTTAATAGTAGCTGTGCTTTCACCACAGGACCACAGCAGGAACAACATGAGAGGATGTCCTGTTGGTTTTGAACATTTGTATGTGCTTTGCTTGTTGTTCTAATTTCACGTTTTACTATTTTAAGTGAGGCACTTTCTGTCCTGCATTTAGAAAGGTGTTTTATAAGTAAGATTTGCTTTTTTACTTAGCACTGCCAACAGAAACCATTTCTAATCTCTTTCTTGGGTTCTAATCAAAAGAGTGCTTTTAAATAGTTTATTTACACAAGTAATCTGAGTTAGTTAGGTCACAGTTAAAATACTAATGACCTATGAATCAACTCCACAGTAGCTATTTAACACATGTTTAGGGTCTGATATTCATTTAGTTTCTTGTTCTGCAGGTGTCAAGACTTGTGATATCTTTTCTCTTGTTCTCACGGCACATAAGGATTATTAGGACTTCCTGCTTCATGCTTGGTGCTGTGTATCTGTGGTCTAGGATACATGTAAGATGTTTAATAACAAACCTTGAATATTTGTCATATTCCATGCATGTGATGAGTTTGAGTTCTACTTTGTCAAACCATCCGCTTTCACTGCCACCATGTTTGACCCATGACTTCTTACTGCTTATATGCTCATTTCACGACAAATCAGTTTTCCAAGTAATCCATATGGCATGGAAATAATACGTCCATGATCCAACCGAGAAAATAATATAAGTCTTCCAGCTTCTGCAAACTTTTATTCAAATGTCCCATTCTAAATGTTGCCATGCACTCTTTAAAGTCCTTGGTCACCATTGTGATGCAGGAATCATTGACTTCCAGGACAAACAGAAGTCACTGACTGCATGATTCTGCTGCAAGGACTGAATCTATTAATTGTCCAGGACATTTTTGAAATTGAATTGAAGTCACACTGATATATATTATCATTTCTGCACACCCCTCATGAAAAATGGTCATCAGAGCGACATTGGCAAGTAGCGGTTTTACTGTGGTAGCCTGGATAGAATTATCCCTACCCGCTGGAGAAAATCAACAATTCTGCAGACAGACCTCCTGATACGATCCAAACTGGTAGTGACATTTTGACAACAAATTATATACAACCCATAACTGGAAGTCTAAAAAAAAAGAAACAGTTAATAGTAGTTAAAGTCTTCAACTGGGGAGACACACGGAAAGGTATGCAAAAGGTATCTGCACATTTTTCCATTACAAATGTGATGATTTAAGACCTTTTCTTGCCTCTAACAGGAAAAATTAATGTCATTACCACAGCCAAAGAAATCCAACTACACTACAGTACACAGTAGACTGTTACCGAGTTTTAATTAAACATCATGACTTTAATCCTTGCACACCTGAGCAAACATAACTGCCTTTTAACAAACACAAATAAAATAGAACCGTGTGGCAATATACCTTGTCCAATGGAAAACATTGTACCATGTATTGACACTTCAATAAACAAACATAAGGGAGCACAAGCAACAACTATTATCCCAAGTTTAACCTTCAGCCATCCAGAATATTTGCCATCCTCCGACTACCTCTTGTTGAACTTATGATTGCCCATGATTTAGTATGCTTACAGTCTTCACCTGCCCATTTAAAAAAAAATAAAAAAATCAAATACGTTTTTGTAAGTTAAATACGCATCACCAGGCTTAAACACCTGGGGCAGCCTCGATCCACTTAATTTAAAATCCTATCCAAAAAACTCCAGACAGACTACCACAAATGTAAAGAGTCAAGACATTGAGACTTTTTAAGGATCAGTAAGTTGCAATTTAACAGTGAGTGTAAATCTGTTTTAGTTGACAGTGGTGGGAAGTAACAAAATACTAAATATGTATTGGTTTACTTAATATTACTTTAAAACAAATCGCAACATTATAATTCTACATTTTCAAATCAAGCTAGGTGTGACTAAGATATTTTCCTTTCATTTCGAATTATTGTCTGATTTTCTGCAACACGACTGATTTAATAATCTCTCTTATATTTATCACATGACTTTTAACCCATCCCTGAGGGAGCGGTGGGCGGCCCATGTGAAGGTTTCAGGATATTGCTCAAGGACCCACGACTTGTTGCATCAGGGGCTGGGCAACTGGTCTCCCGGTTCAGGGATGACTGCTTTACCCACTGAGCTTAAAGCCAACGCCCCCTGGTGTCGGTGTATTTTTGTACACACAATTGTTTCTCTGCTTATTTTCTATGTAATTGCCATTCACTCTGAATACTTTATTTACCTGTGAACAGCAGTAATGGAAGTTGAAAAAGTTCCTACTCCCATAAATTAATATCATACCAACAGTGTTTCCCCAAGGTTTACTTCTTTGGAGGGGACAGATAGACACTGACACAAACACTTTCAGGTGGTCGAAGCGACATATTTTCCGACGCGCTCTCTCTGTCAGCTGGTGGAAGTGTGCTCACTTGTGTGCGCACACACGTGTCTGTCTGTGTGTGTGCATCAGTGCAGAAGTCCGCAGTGCACAATGCAAAGAGCAGTGGAGAATTTTAGATGCGCCACCATGTAGAGACAGAAATGACATGCTGTCGTGTAACAATGTAAATTAAAAACAATGTGTTTCCAAATTCCAGGGATTGGTTTTTTGTGCAAAAGGAGTCATAGCATGAGGGTGAAACTATCATGAGCCAATGTCATCGAGGTGCAGCTTGTAAACATATCCATGAAAGGGATACTATTTAACTTTTATATTTTGGATCCATTTCAGCGCCTGTATTTTTTCACTTTTTTTAATAAAAGAAGTACAAGGAAGATGAAGTAATACATCTATTTCGATTGGAATACTTTTACCCAAGTAACTGTGCTTAATCATGATTACACAATGTACTATATTAATACATTATCTATAAAGCACTACTTGAGGCATAGATTTCATAATGGACTCCAACACTGCCGTGTTATAGAATACGCCTCTTTCGCTAAATGGAACACAATCTTGCTATTTGAAACCTCACACTGTAATGGTTTTGTTCAAAGAAACAGACACACAAAGGGGTCATAGAAAAGGGTCTTCGACCTTGTACTGATGCTTGATCTGAGTGGAATCGGCTGAAGATCACATATTCCTGTCAGACAGTCAGATCCTGGTAATATCACCCTCTTTGGTTCCTACAGAGAAATTTCCCTGCTGTGGGGCAAATAAAGTAATATCTTATCTTGCAGGTATTTGAAGAAACAGGTGAACTCTTAGAGGACAATCAGGTTTATTAACAGCTGGCGTTTGTCTGTAAGGAATTGTGTAGCTACCTTGAAACATGAGTCAGGACCTTGAAGATAGTGTATATGCCATACGATTCCTTAATGGGCATTTACTATTAATTGCTGAAAAAAATTTGCTACTTTTATTACTTTGGATTATTGTAAAGTTGAGATGGCTTGGTGAGTTTTTTGTGTAGTTACAAAACGCAAGATAGTTATTTTGAGAATTTACAAAAGCCAAAAATTACTTTAATACGACCTAATAATTGGTTACGATGCATCACAGGCAGAATAAGTAAGGTCGTTACGTTTGAGTGTATGTATTTATCTACTGAACTGTAAATTAACACATAAGCAGGACAAAACCGTCTCTCTATGAACACGAATCACAACTTCAGATCAGTTAGCCGATTAGCTAACTAGCTTAAGTTGGTGAGCTAGCACGTAGCATTAGCAGAGGTCCTCCTCCTAAAGCTGTCACTCACCAATAATCATCGTCTCGTCCGGGATTTCTTCTATGAAACATTTCTTCTCGGTCTCTCCGATATGAAAGTACAAAGAGGACACGACTTCATAGAAAACGTTTAGAAATAGAACTGACAACAGGCAGGACCGCATCCCGACAGACACCATCTTGCTCCCAGAGATAGCTCGACTGAGCATGCGCAGACACCGAAATGCCACGTAAACCGATGATCCATATCTGGCCAATCAGCGCGTCACGAGGGCATGCTGTGTGTCGTAGTTTTTGACGTTTTGGGAGATTTCAGTCGATTTATAGTAAATAATTATATTAAACTCCTAAAATTATAACAGTATATTGAAAATGAAAAAAGCTGTATTAAATTATAAGTGTAACTTTATTTTCCTGGTGATTTCTATTAAAAAAGAGTATCTTTCTCACCCATCGTGTCTTCTACTAGGGACCTGAGAGGTTGGGGGTTCTGCACCTCCAACCTAGGACTGCACTTTTTTTGGACTGATATCTCAGATAGTGTACCTGGAATCTGCTAGAGCCGCTCTTCAAGATTGGGGGTCACAACTAATGTTCCTGTCACCACATGGGCCCCTTTGGCTTTCACCTTCCTCATCTGTTCCAGCTGCTCCCTCAGTCCATAGTACTAATCCACATTTTCGTGCTCCTTTTTCCTGATGATATTGTAAACTTGAAATGCCACATCTATCACAACTGCCCTCATCTGTTACTTGTCAACCACTACTATTTGTGGTTGGTTAGTCAGTAACTGCCTGTCAGTCTGAACTTGAACTCCCACAGGTTCTTTGCTCTGCTGTTTTCTCAACCAACGTTGATGGTGCTTCCCAACTGGACCCAGCCACTTTGTTATGCCTCTCAGTGTATGGAGTCTCAACTTGCCTCTTACACCCTGCTACTATGTGCTGGACTGTTTCAGGGGCTTCCTTACACAACCTGCACCTTGGATCCTCTCAACTGTGGTAGACCCCTGTGGTGTGTGTGTAATATTTATCTTCATACACATAAATATATATATATATATATACACACACACACGTGTGTATATATATATATACATACATATATGTATATTTATATATATTTATACACACAAATATATATAAATATATATATAAACATACATACATACACGTGACGCGCTTTCGAAATGTGAAGTACAAGTCAATTTAACATTTTGTTTGAAATAAAGTACAGTAGTATTATGTGCTACATGTATACAAAGTAAAAATACTCATTACGTTGCATAATTTCCCACCCAGATTTATAGACTATTATGTTTTAAGATTACTGTGCAGATAAAATTTATCTACATAAATACTGATACGTTCCTCTGCAGCTTCTCCATCCTCATCGTCATCTCCCGTCAACTCTCCTCACTTGTCTGGAGGAGATAAAGGTGTGGAGTAAAAACAACTTTCTCCAGTTGAACAGCTCCAAAACCGAAGCAATTTTATTTGGGACCCCACATTAGACCCAGTCTTCCTCCATAACCAGTATTACCTTCTCTGGTCACGACATTCCCCTCTTCATCAGTCACCAACCTCTGTGTAAGATTTGACCCTCAACTCACCTTTGAATCCCACATCAAACACATCTGCAAGATCTCCTTTCATCATCTCAGAAATATTTCCAAACTCTGCTCTTCACTCACCTTTTGTGATGCTGAAAAGCTTGTCCACGCGTTCATCTCCTCCAGACTGGATTACTGTAACGCACTTCTCATCGGGATCCCTGATAAAAGTCTTCAAAGACTTCAGTATGTTCAAAACAGTGCTGCAAGGATCCCGATGAGAGTTCGTAAACACAAATACGTCACCTCTGTTCTTCATTCTCTTCCCATCCCCACTTGATAAGATTGATAAGATCTCTCTCCTCACTCACTGCATTCAACGCACCCCCCTACCTAAAAGAACTACTCACCCCACTGACCTCAACACGATCCCTCCGTTCTACCCACTCATACCGCCTCCTCCTTCCCCGGACTAAGCTCAGCACCATGGGTGATCTGGCTTTCTGTTTTGCTGCCCCTCGTCTGTGGAATGCCCTCCCTGACCATCTCAGGGCTCCACAGACGACTGACACATTTAAAAAGGAGTTAAAACTTTCCTTTTAAGCAGAACATATAACTTTTAATTAGAATTTGCTGCTTTTTGGTCATATTTTTATATTATATATTTTATTGATGCTTTTACCTCAATAAAAAGGTAAAAGCATCTTTGAGATTTGATCCAAATGTAAAGTTTGTTATAAATTAAATGTATCAATATTAGATTATTATAGTCCGTCCATAATTCACTGGAGGGACTAGATTTCTCATCTGCCTCAGGGACCTCGGCATCACCTTAGATTAGCTGGAAAGTGTTGCAGGGGAGAAGAACACCTGGAACGCCCTTTTTAGCCTGCTACCATCATGACACGATGTTCGAAGAAAATGGATGGATGGCTGTATAGCAGTTATATTAGAAAAAAATAAGAAGTTTTCATTTTTATTCATTAGGAGAATCAATGACAGGCATGTATTTGAAAATAAAGTGAGTATCATATACTCAGTAGATTAACACCTCTGTAGTGCTTGAGTCACAGTAAAGTGTAGACAGCAGATAGTAATATTAAAACTATTCAAGATCAACAACTGGCTTCTCAATGAACATTCAAGTAAAAACACATCAACAGGGACAGATCCACGTTTAAGTGGTCCAAAAAAAACCCAAAAACAATTTCAACTGTAAAGGGAAGAAATTACAGGTAGTTGAAACACGGTTTCCATGTATTATTCCTCACGCAAAGGGATTTTATTTGGTAAAATCAAGTCATCATGGTCAGAGCTCGATGAAAGCAATTGGTTTTATTCCATCAGTTTTTGCAAGAATGAGTGAGTTTTGGTTATCTTGTATTCCTCTACTCATCTCATAATCTTGTTCTGGATGTGGTGCTGCTCTTGATGTATTTCAAACTGGAGATTCTGAGGATCTTTTATGGTTTGTATTTATACTGATAGACACACAACTGTCTTTGACGCAGCTCTGGTAATGATCAGACCAAACTAAGATTCATGTTATTGGCACAATTCTGCAGATAGTAACTATTTCAAGAGAAACTAATGAATTATATCTGTTCTCTGTGAAACAAGATATTATGGAAGTGAGAGATAGAATAACTCTTAAAATATTGCATGATCAGGGCAAGAACACCCATGTATCTTAGGAATGTTTTGAGGAATATTTATGGAACAAATCCCCAGTCATTGTCTGTAAGGCTGACAGCTTGAAAAAAATTAAGCGATCGACACAAGCCCTGAAAGTCATGGCAGTTTGAATCATGTGAAATTATGTTGTGTGCTTGTTCAGTTTGGAAGGGAAACCTATTTGAGGTCCCTCAAACTTTGTGCATCTCACCCTTCATCCTGATTCCCTTTGTGGTGCTGGGTTTCGACTACCTGCTGCTGCAGACTTTTATTCTGCAACTGAGTTTATCCTGGTCAACGTGGTACAATGTTTCTACTGCCTTGAGTTCCTGCTTGGATTCGATTCTGTACAAACCCACTGAAGGTGCCCAAACCAAGAGCTCTCAGATCAACAAACATTATTGATTTCATGAATAAAGTTCATAGTCTATTTTAGGGAGTATATTTCCTGCCCAAACATTTGTTATTAAAAAAAGGCTCATGATTTTTGAACTAAACAATATGATATGCAAATACAAGACACCATTGATTTACAAATGCTTCACATTTCACAAACACTAATGTTCAAACAAACAAAAGCAGTATATTCACAGGCTAACCCAAACGCAATTTGCAAATAAACATGATTAACAAATATTTCCTGTATTGCAAAGACAATGTGCTTGCCAAACAAATACCCAACATATTTGTAGCACGTCCGGCTTCAGAGACAACTGAAGCCTGTCTTACAAATATAAAACAAATGCTTATACAATAAAATGATCGTGACTTTTGATACACAAAAGTCCTCGGATTTTCACGAGGGCTACTGTGTTGTTCACCTGTTATAACCGTCAGTGTTGCTGCGCCATGAAATTGCACTTCCATAAACTGAATAGCATTTAACTGTAATCAATGCCATTATTAATGGGAATCCCAAAACAATAAACTGTGGTGGCATGTCAGGTAACTTAGGAAACTATTATCTCTTACATAATTGACTTCAGCACAGTTGAACTTCTACGTAATATCAACCTTTACACCATCATTATTTGGAGAGACGAGAGGTTCACTGACTCTTGAGCAAACAACAGCCCAATACCAATCTCATGGTTTAATAGAGTATAATTTTGTCTTTTTTAAGTCCACTTAATACCAGCCACTTAAAAGAATCAAACAAACTATGTGATCAGTTTACACTCGTAACCGTTAGACGGAGCAGGCTAGAAAGACAAAGATGAGCAACTTTAGTTGGAACTGTGGGTATAAAATCTATAATCTACAAACTGAGTCACAGCGACATCTAATGTTACGACAGGGGAACTACACGAGACCTGTGGAAACAAATCGGAGGACGTTTGTGTGAAAGTGGAAGCACTTCTGACATAGAAAAATTGTGCCAAAAGTCCAGAGTTTTTTAATAAAAATTTGCATTTGTAGGATAGATTTTATTGTACATTAAAGACCTGCTGTAATCGTGTCTGAAGTATGGCGTGTTAGAAATATGTTGGTATTTGTTTTACAGAAATTAGTTTGTTAATCATATTTTTTTTAAATAAAACCACATCGTGTTTGTTAGTGAATTGTCACACCATTTTTTAAAAAGGTATTCGTTTGTTTTTGGGGAACAAAAGGCATTTGTATGTAATCCATGTTATGCATTTGCAAATCATAATGTTTGTACGAGAATTGTGAAAATTTGTAAGCAGTGTTTCTTTTGTTTGCAATCTTTTGTCAGGAATTCCACACCATAGTATTTGTCCATCGTTACATTTTTTTTGTAGCTCAGGCCTGTACTGAAGAAGCTTTGATGTCACCTGAAACAGAAAAGGAGGGATCCACAGTGAATGAGAGTGGACTGGATTTCAGATTTTTTCTGATACAGTAAAAACAAAAGCAATATATATATATTCATATTAAAAATAAAAATCTGTTTAAATCTGTTCTTCCTTTGGTTTTATACATCTCTAAGGAATGGTACCAACCTGAGATGAGTCTTTTTGAAAGCTATGATGTGAAATAAAGCTAGTAAACTGTGCCCACATGTAAATCGCTGTGCTAAATACAACTCTCCTTAGGAACCTTATGACTCGACACGCTTCTCGGCTGCCTGATGGGGTTCTACACAATGGCATCTTTTTGAGACTTGAAAGGCAGTCTGGAACCTCACCGTAAAGATTTTAGTTTTTATACACTTCACCTTAAAGGGTCTGATTCTTCTCAGAGAGCAGAGAAAACTGAAACTGATCAAATATCATATTTTTCTGAACTTGAGAACAGGTTTACATTCATTAGAAAACTTGAAAGTACTACATCTCTTAATTTACAGATTTTTCATACTTCATTTAATGAATGTAGTGACAGTTCATTCATTAAATTTAGTCTCACATTTAATGAATTTTTCTCACAGGTAGATTGTAGTGCTGTGTTGAGTTTAGGGTTTTCGATCCACTGAAACTGTTTTTTATAGGTTTAAGAAATTTGCAAGTTACAGATTGAAACATTTTATTTTCTTTTTGGGGGAAAATAACTAAAAAATAAAAAAATAATATGAGCACCTGTATTTTTTTTTTTAAATTAAGGGAACCAAATTTTCATTTAAAAAAATATGTGAAATAGTTATATTTGATATTCAGTATATGTATGAATGGCTTAAAGATGGCTCAACGGAATAAACAGTGTTTCCTTAGTATTTTTTTGAGCTGTGTATTTAATTGCAATAATAACCAAACGCAATTTAATTTCAAATATATAAAGTAAAATTCTCCATAAAAGCCTGTCAGCTGAGCGTAGTGAAAATGAGCCATTGTTGCATGATAAAGGATGAGAATGACATATTTTGATTTTTTTCTTTGAGGTATTATGATTTTAGTGTTTACACTTTTACGGTGAGACATTCTGTAACACATTTATATATACACGTTTCCTAATTATCCTTTTTTTAATCTTGAGTACCTATTTCAACCAGATAGTGAAAAACAATGAATAAATAGCAATATTAAAATTTTGCTCTGAATCCTTAACTTCAAAAATAGATGCCCAAAGAAGTAGAACTTTAATACCTTGTAAGGTTCACCTAATGTACTGCCCAACTGTTTAGTTGTACTATTCTAGAAAAATATTTGACTCTTGACTGAGACTGTAATATGACTCTGTGGGTGCAAGTACATGGTAAAGAATGGAACACTGGGGAATATTGCAGGTTGAGAGGAATTGACCATTGTCATCGTTAAACTCTTATTCGATAAGTAAAAATTGTTTTAATGCAAGAATTATTAAATTTGATACAACCAAAAAATGTCTAAGTGTTAAAGTGTTTTCTAAAAACCATGTTCTTCCAAAGGTTGCGCTAATATTATTAAAACGGGACTATTCCCATGACACATTTGATGATTTCCTGATGAAATCTAGGAAGTTCTTAACATTTAAAAACATGCTTGAGCAAACAATTTCTCATTGTATGTTACGTTTAGATTGTCTTCGATATTAAATGAATAAATGTCCAAAAGAAATAAAATATGTAGTGTAATCGTTTTTCCATGGCGTTTTTTTTTTGGATGAAGACATTTGAAGGTTAACATTAGTCTGAAATGAACAGGACCCCCTTTGTATGGAATCAGTCAATTCATTGACATTTAAATATGAGAGTGGGACATGTTACCAGGATTTGGTGCACCAGACGACGATGGCCACCATATAGAGGGAGCGGACCAAGGGCCACCAGAAGATCCACATGTTGATGTTATGGTCAACTTCACGGAAATGTTTCTCTCTGATCTGTAAAGGAGACAAAACCTACAAATAAAGACCAGCTGCATAGCATAACAGTCGCGGATAAACACTTGCAATCAAAGACAACAGCATGACTTTTGTTCTTAGTTGTTTACTTGACCGATTAGCGTAAAAGCAGACCTCTGTGATAAGTGAGAGATGCTTCTAAATAAAGCGGCCCCTGACACACACACGCACACACACACACACACACACACACACACACACACACTTGGACTGACCCGCTGGTAGTCGAGCTCTCTTTGGATTTGTTGGACCTGCTCAGTCAGCTGTCGGACTCTCAGCTGCAGCCGTGTCCGTTCGTCTTTGGCAGCAATCTCAGCGTAGCTCTTTGTACGTTCAGCCACTCTGATGTCCAGGTGAAGTCTCTACAGTGACACAGGAGATAGCTCATTTGGAGGTACATTAAACTTGCAGCTCGATTTCCTTTGCTGTTTATTAAATGTGGGGGTACAAACTTCAAAGTAAAATAACTGAAAAAGATCTTCTCACCAACACGTCGCCTGCAGAGTGGATTGGCTGAGAGGAGCTGGACTGCAGGCAGATTTGGTATCTTCCCGGATTATGTGATGAGAAGTTGAACTTTCCTTTGGTGCCGTATCGCTGGGAAAAAAACAGCTGGAGGAAACAGCGGGAAAAACTAATGGTCGATAATTTGCTGCATTCATTAATCTGACTGAGACGTGAACAGAACAATCATTCTGAACTTCCAACATGCAGCGAGCGCAGGATTGTGGCCGTGTTTAATTGGACAAACTCAACTGAGCAGCGCTACGGAATGAAGAATGCCAAACCTCATCATCAGGGTCTTTGGCTTCAACAAATACTATGAGGTCCTGATTGGTCGGCAGGTATTGGTCCATCTGTTTATCATACAACTTAGTGTAAAAGTAACCTGCAGAGAGATAATTCAATGAAAACAGAATTGACACAGTGGACAGACTCATGTTTAGAGTTGGGTTTTGATAGTATCAACCACATTACTCTAGTGCTAGCAAGTATCAGTTTAAATGAATTGGCAATTGAGAGTGCATCTGCGAGAGACAAATCTACGACTAAAATCAGTTTTTGTAATTCAATAGACCTTTCTCAACTTTAATAGCTGTAATGAATGTAAAACTGCAATTATAACTGTTTCGGTAACAAAGGAATACATTGCACATATGTTCTTTAGGTGGGTGCATAGGCCTGGATGGGTGCATCAACGTTTACAAAAGGAATTCCAGTACAGTGACATTTCAGTAATAGACCATCAGGCTGATGAAAGTCTATTTCTGTAAGTTTGAAAGCTAGTTTTCATTAACGGCATATTTTTTACATCAAATTTAAAGTTCATCAGTAGAGGATTAATCAGAAAATGAATATGCAAAAAATATTACACAATTTCATCACCATTATATATTGGGATCGTCTAGGACCCAGGAAATACCTTTTTGGAGGAGGGAAGGTACGTAACCTGTTTTATATTTATTACCAACGCAAATGCTCAGTGATTGTGATTGCTGGGCTTGTTTATTTGAAATGGTCTTAAGTAGTAGAGCAGAAACAAGGTGGCAGTGTTATATTTGTTTTCTGACTTGTTGAAACTGGCATCAGGTAAGTGGTGTTTAACTTTGTTGCAAAAATGCTGTCATTTGTTTTAGCCAATTAATTACTGGCTTTACCTTATACCACTCTAGAATTCACAAAAATCCTATTCTTAAACAACATACCAGCTCTGGGGTGATAATACACATCAAAAAAGTGAAAAAAATAAAATATATATGATCAAGTCATTATGTAATGACAACGCTTACAAAGTTGCTTAAGTTGACCTTTACTTTGACTGAAGGAAAGACAAGAGGCAAGAAAAAAGTACTTTGAATATTTTTAAATCACACACAGCCCGACAAACAGTCGTCTTCAGTCGATGGATGACCAACACAGCCCGTATGTTACCTAAACGTGGGGTGGTAGGCTTTATCTGAAACAGAAACAAGGTGTTCAATTCACATTTGTCAGATTCACATCAGTCGCTCAAAGAAAACTCAAAATGAAGTTAAAAGTTATAACAGTATTAAGTTAGGGTGTAAATCAACTGATCCATCGTGAAATTACATTGATTTTTTGAACAACACAATATTTGCTGATATCACATATCGTCTGCCATTATACGAATACGGTTCTATTCAGGGGCATGCAATCGATTTTATATGATATAATTATTGCGTATTATATTATTAATGCATTATTATTGCTGAAATGTTAGACATTTCAGCAATAATAAATTAACAGAAAGACTATTTGACTGTAAAGTGACATTTTTCATGTTTAGATATAAATAAATAAATAAACATTTGTATTAATTAACATTCCAGACCCCTGATTACCTTTAAATTATGACGTATCTGTCTACATTTATGTTTCATGAGACTGATTTTACATGGTTCTGACAGGTGCTGTGCTCAGTGGTTAGGAGGTATTAAACTGAATGTTTTACATCGTAGAGAAAAAAAGGCTGTGGTTTTCTGCAAACAGCCACTCAAAATGAATACGTTTGGTGAAATTGTTCATTTGTATATAATCTTTTGTTTGATTATGGTCTCACCGTCAATGCCAACTACGTTAGCATGTATATGGAAATTCCCACTAAATATTTTTCCAAAATGTTGTGAGGCAGGGAGGCCTTCAGGGAGGGCAGAATAAAAGGACAAAATTAAACTGCAGTCTATGGCCGTTCCCATTGGTCCGCATGTCTGTGCTGATAGGAAGGGAGCCTGCCTGGGAAAAACTGCAGGCCTGCGCAGGAAGTTACTTCAAAATAAAGGCGTATCTTTAAAAAGACTATAGATATCGCTAACTTGACTTCAAGTATATGATTAGATCGTTGTTCAACAAACCGATATGGATCGATGAATTGTTCCACCCCTAGTATTATGTTTTTTTTTGTTTTTTTTTAAAAATAGTGCAACATCTTGCATCTGATTCTGAGTTTAAAACGCAGTCAAATTGGAATTTAAACATACCTGGTAGGGTACTGCATACCTCCATCCTTCAGCAGGGACAAAGCTATATTCAGCTTTAGTCCATAGCTACTTATCAGTAACCTTTTGCAGGATTTGCTCTGCAAACGAAAATGGTTTTCCAAGTATTTTCATGATTAAATTTTCTATGACGGATGACTGGATATAACGGCATTCTTGCCTTTCACACAAAGATGCCACATGATACCATTGTCCTGCTGTTTGGGATGGGACATTGTAGGGCGTGTCCACTGTCAAACAGCCGGAGAGTATCCTCTCGCTGGCACGCTACACATATAGCACAGACTGATCAGTGTGCATGTATTGACTTCAGCCTAATTAAAAAGTATTAAGCAGAACTTCAATGTAATTAATAAGGACAACCCAATGTTAGCATCTGTAAACAAAAGTCAAAGACGATTCTACATACCACTAATTGTCAAAGTGCACCAATGTGAGTAATCACAGCAGTTCAATCACTAATTTTTTCACATTTCTGCAACAATCCATTTGTATTGCCTCAAAGAGATCCACAAATAAGGACCTCTTTCCCGTAACATACAAGATCTATGGAAATTGAAAAACATAACCAGCCACTCATATCAGAGTGCAGGGGTTTGTGTGTTAGCTTAACGAACGTCTCCCCCTGCCACATCATCGTTCAAGAAGTCCAGCTAAAATTAAAAAAATACTGGAACATTCCAACGTGTGAGATATCACTATGTTTGAAAGGTAAAACTGTCAGCTTTCTCTTCTTTATAGTTATTTGGGGACCTGCGTCATTTTAAAAGCATCCACTATATAGGTACCCATTTTTCTCCCCACAAGGAGTACAATCTATGGGTACGAGACAGAAAAGTCATCAACTGTGTTCTAACGTACTACATAAGTATAGATACATAAGTATTTATTAAAAATAAAGTACCTCTGACTCAGAACTCCATTCTTGCCATGTCCTTCAAATTTTCAGGGTAGATTTTGTAAGGCCCCACCTTAGACCAGAGGGTTGTTCCTTTTTCCTTTCATACCGCCGATTAATGTAAAGAAAAGGATCACAGTCATGAAAAGCACAACTTTTGTTAAAGTTTACTCACATTTTCTCATGTTTTGAAGCTTCTGGGTCCTTGTGGCAGGGGGTTGTCACCTGTGGTGGTAAATGTATATCATGTTTGTCAGACTTGGCAGGGATCCTCTTCTCTGGTTGGACATAATGTATTATATGATAAATATTCATTTTAATTTGTTTGCAGTAAAGTTCCACACAGTGTCCCTCCAGTAACCCTAATCCCCTCAGAGGGATACCTTGCCTCCCTCCTAAACATTAAATAATAAGGACTGAATTTCATTGTCTGCTGCCTCCTAACTCTGAAAGCAAACATGGTGGACACTTGGTACAGGTCCCAGTGATGGATGCGACCAGACACAACTTCAACCCTCAAATTTACAATCCAAAAAAAATAAATAAATTACAGCAAAACAGAAAAGAGGTGCATATGTATATTTAAGCTACTTGTTAGGAGCATAAATCATCTTGCTAAGCTTGCTAACAAAAAGTAAAAATTAATTAAATTGGAATCTAACTACATATATCAGTGCTGTCCCTTTAAGGTCAGCCATAACATCTTTGTGTGGATGGTAGGGAAGGCACAAGCTTCTTTTGGTGCCATGATTCTATAACAGCTCATGATTGGCCACACAATGATTACTTTGACATCATGAAATAAGTCAGGAAATGAAGAGTTACATTACCTTGTTGTAGAACTCTGGTACCTGGTCCATTGGCGGTCTTTCAGGTGCAAATTTGTAAAAGAAGTAGTTTGTCACCTCACCTGCCGATTTCCTGGAATGGGTCGGCCTCTGTCCATTTTGTTGACATAGTCAACCAGGACATAGAAGTATTAGTTGCCACCATTTGTTATTGTTAAGTGTTGGCTGACCAGATCTATGCCAGTCAGATGGAGACCTCTGTGGAGATTGAAATTAAAGAGCCTCTGCACAACTTCGGGATCCATGCTTTGAAAACTCAACTGTTCCAAACTAGCTACCTACTTATATACTCCTATTCCCAACGGTCTTCCTCCTTACCTTCAGCTTTTCACACAAATGAGTTAAAAAGGATTCAATAATAATATGACAAAAACACAAACAGATTCAAAAAGCCCTCAGAAGCGACGTCCCTTACCAAAACCACTCAGTAAATAATCCTAAACACAAAACAACTGCCGTGTACTCACTGACAGACCCTAAAAGTGAACTTTAACTTTCTCTTCAGTAGAGTAACCCCACGCCACCCCTTAATTGTTAACACCTGCGCATGATTGATTAATCTTAATTGACATCACATGATCCCCTTCTCTTAATGCGTATAGTTTTTACACCTGTGCATGAATCGCTCTTAGCCAGGCCCCTTTTGAAAAGAAGATTTTAATGAGGATTTCACCTTTTTAAATGAATGATATAATAATGGGGATGAATTGTGTGCGGTAGAACAGATTTCAGAAAATCTGTTCATGAAACACCGAAAAGAAACATATTTCTTTTCGAAATATTCTTGTCCATCAAGTCAGAATGCATAAATAACTCTGACCGACCTTACTTCCGCTCTGGTACTTCAAAATAAGAGCACTTCAAATACACTTCCCAACAACAGGAATATAAAATCACGCAGAGCATTTGGTTAGGCCATAAACATAATAATGGTTGAAATAATATTGTTATAGTTAAAAAAATTAAAGGGGTTTTTCTGATATTTCTAAGCGAAAGCATCACGGGTTTAAGTGAATTTTATGAGCCAAAGTCGCTACCAGGAAGTGTTATTCCACTACGGACTCACCGATAAGGGTCGTGTCGTCTGGGATTTCCTGAAAAATACATTTCTTCTCACCCTCTCCGATGTCAAAATAGGAAGAGGAGACGAAATCGTTCAGAAATAAAACTATCACCATACACTGCAGCTCCTTAGCAGACATCGTCCCGATGTTTGTTTTGCTTATGCTTCCTTATTGTTTTTCTTCTTCTTTTGGTTTATGGAGGTTGGTAAACCAGAGTTAAGGCGCATTACCGCCACCCGCTATGTTGGAGTGTGGACTATATTTATCTACCCCCTTACATTAATAGCAGTTTAAAAAGAAATGTTGTAATCTAAAGGTGTAATCCGGTGCTTCAGGTGTCCCACTCTTTAATTATGTGCCTTTTGATTATTGCTTTTGCTTCATATTTCTGTAGGGAAATGTCTAAAATGTAATAAGTTTTGATATACATCTGCCATCTCATTGCCCTTTATGCCCCTGAGTGCTGGAATACACATATATGTTATTAACGTATTCACACGCCAAAGCCTTTACAGGGTTTGTTATATGTCATTAGCAATGTCGTGTGTACTATGTGATGTATATGATTGCATTGACATTATTGCAGAGCAAGAATCTGCAAAAGGAAAAACTTTTTTAAAATTTCCAACTCCTCTATCCACTGCAATGCTTTTGCAATTGCCATAATCTCAACTGTGCAACCATTTTTCTCCGAGTGTCATGAAAGCCAAATCTTGTGGAGGATAAAATGCCGAGAGAGGCCCTATCCAACAATGCTAAAGGAAATGAAAGAAACGCATGGATCCTGCCTTCGTGCAGAACCACTCCAAAATGTAATGATTACAACCATGGCCTAACTCAAATACACAGTTTCATGGTAATTGATCAAGTAGTTTAAGTAGAACCGACAGAAACGGTCTGAAAAATCCTGTCTTGCAGTGGAAACAATCCCTCTGGTAGTTGATCAGTAGTTTAAAAAAAATACACCTTTCTGACAATGTTAAAGTAAAGTGGAGAACGGCCATTCGCCCTCTCTCTCGCACTCCTTCACTCTCTCTCTCTCCCTCTTTTACTCTCTCTCTCTCAACTGGACAGGTCGTGGCAGTAGGACGTCCAACCTGAGTCGGAATCTGTTCGTGGAATTCTGCCTGTTTAAAAAAACAGTTTTATCTCGCCACTGTCAGGTGCTTGATCATGGAGAGTTTGTTGGGTCTCTGCAGAATAATGAATAAAGAGTTTGGTCTGAACCGGCTTTTTTTGGAAAGTGCATTGAGATAACATTTGTTGTGAATTGATGCTGAATAAATAAAAAAATAGATTTGATTTTTAATCTGATCTATTCTTGAAATTTTAGGGTTCATACGTCCAACCCCTCAAACCAACCATAAAGAAAATGTGTCGAGAAGTGTATTCCTGTTTGTTTATAAACACACAAACCGGCGGAAACATTGCCTCCCTGTTTGCAGCAATGACTTCATAAAGCTCATTCGGCATAAAAACGTTACTTTCACTCCTCTCTGAGGTGGAAAGAATATCTCAACACCTGAGTTTGTGTTTTCTTTTAGTGCATATTGGAACAAGTCTCAGAGCAGAACAGCCCATGACAGGTTACATACAGTACATGATTCGGGTTGATTGGGTTGGACACTCACACATACTGGATGCCTGCAGCACCTGCAGTAATCATCACTTCCACACCGTACCTCATTTCACTGACTTTCATTTCCACTAAATGATTTAACTGTTGCTACTACAGGTTTTAGATGTGTTTTTACGACCTCTTTACTGCTCTTGTGCAGTCAGCTATTACAATGTATGCGCCTTAGTCTGAATGTTTGCTTAACACCCATTGGATGATTCATCTTGTTTTCCTCGTGTATGCGGTGAGCATCATTAGCACACACAGACATTTCCTTTCTCTTAATGCTGCTCTGCACACACATCACTGAGAATATAGACTTTTATACCTGTGTTTGGTCATTAATTATCTTTTTTAGGGATTATTACTTGTTTGATTGATTTTATTACAGGTTCATTGCTCGAGTAAACTAAGATTACTATATATTACTACTATTACTACTATTATATTGCCTTACATAAAGCCTTATTTCAAAATGAGGGGACAAGCATTTGAAGATTTTAAGCTCATTTTCCAACAATAATTCTTAAATATCGCTGTTTTTATCAAGACGAATGAACTTGTTTTTAGTTTCGCCACAAATAGTTTAAGATATATATGAAATCTTTGAGGTTAGAAATGTCAAAAATCTTGGCAATTTAAATTTTCCTTACCATTTTGCTAATTTTAAACAATACATCCCTCATTGTATTATTAATTATTTCCCAGAAAAGTTGGGTATTTTATGGACTCAATATTGCTGCCGCTGCTTCTACGTCTATGTCCTCAGTGTCCCCAGTGGCAGATCCTTCGTTTAAAGGCGATAATTCAAAATGATTTCATGGATTATTTTAAATTTTTATATCCGCATGGAACTTAGTGCGGGGAAGAACTGGATTGAGTTATTTAGTGCATAAATATTTTAATTCAATATTTATGCACTAGGGTGGGCTTTATCTCCAGAATCTTTGGGAAAAGACTCCCCATAACCGTTGGTCCGATTTAATCCAACTTTAGTGCATATGAATAGACTCCAGGAGGTCTATCTTTTATATATCCTATTTTACTTGAATAGTTCATATTTGACTCATTATGAGGAGCTTTATTTAATGAAAAACACCGTTTTTCACACACAGATTCACCTTTAATTTGAGGAATTCAATCCTGGATATACCCTTGCTGTCGTACGTGTTGTTCAAGTGGAGTAATCCAAGATTCCATTATTCCCCCACGTGCCAATAACGATTTAAAAAGACATGGTTATAGCCTTTTTGTTGGTGAGGTGGACCACTTCTATTGTTGGCATGGAGTTTGACTCTGTGGTGGAGAAGAGGACATTTGACAATCTATTAGCCTATGTCACGTCAGTGAGGAGCTTCTTCAGCACAAGGACTCAGGAAATCCTTTCTACCCAGGTCCATACACTATAAAACACTTTGGAAGGAGGACGGAGGGAGGAATCCATCCATGCCTCCATCCATGCATCCATGCATCCATGCATCCATCCATGCATCCATGCATCCATCCATCCATCCATCCATCCATCCATCCATCCATCCATCCATCCATCCATCCATCCATCCATCCATCCATCCATCCATCCATCCATCCATCCATCCATCCATCCATCCATCCATCCATCCATCAATCCATCTATCTAAGGATAAAAGAGTTAATAAATAAGAAGGTTAATTTGAAGTTAAGTTGTCTCCAGATTGGCTCCAACAAAACAAACTGATTGAAAAAGATCTCGTTTTGACCCTTTTTAAGATAAAATCATCACTTCTGCCTCTGTGAGCAGAGATTAAGATCCATATGAACATCAGCGAGAAAGGCATTCAAAATATTTCACCCGTTTGCTACAGCCGGCTTTGACACCAGTTGCGATACGAGGAGGCTAGAATAGATGAATTTAATTTATTCACAAACAAAAGAAACAAACTAAACAAAAGGATACAGGTCCACCGAAGAGAAAACTTACATCCCCACGATTTGTTTTTTTGCATATTTTCTTTATCAACTTTTGAGGGAAAACTTTTCTTCCTTAAGCCTCCTCTAATCTCAGATGACTAATTTAACAGTAAGCGAACAGGCAGAATGTGACTGCCAGCGTTGAAAAGAGGATAAAGGAAGTTAAATTCTGCCTTGCCATCAGCGCCGCTCTCCCTGACCTGCGCATGTTTGAGCTCGCAGGGCATTTGTTCTGCTTGTCAAAGTCGGCGTCCAATTGGGTGAAGCCAGTATTAAAAAGATCAGCATATTTGCATGTTTCCACAATGGCTGCCTCGCTCCTTTTCGCTGTGTGAATTTAAAGTAGACAGAACTTAAAGCTGAGAGGTTTCAGCACTGAGTCTATCGCAGTCGTGCAGTCACTACCACACAAATTAAAATTTGCCACTTTGGTGAACACCAACCTCTGTTCGTGGCTGCAGCCTCATCTCCACTGTATGTCCAGAGCAGACAGTCCAGCCAGAAACTTTAAACTAAAACCCATTTACCTTTTTAAATATTCTCCTTCAGATGACAGATCGACTTCACCTCTCAGTCTCCCGGGTCGTATTTCAGGAGCAAAAGAAGTGACGAAAGATAGATTATGGAATCAAGGTTCGGTATAGCAACACCGCGTGTAAGAAATACTCACAAAAAAAGATATTTTAGTTGTCCGTAATTTTAATTCTTGTAAATAAAATATACAAGAGAACTGTTTAGTTGTCAAAATACATTTCATTACTATCATAAGGAACCTCTCCAGTACATGGGATATGTGTACATGGCGTTTTGTGAAATCAAATTGATTAATTTTCTTTGAAGAGATCCCTCTCGCAGAATGAACCAAACTTCAATTTATGAACATGGAAATGAAAATAAAACCCCCACAATTCAAGTTTCAAAATATATTAGGGTACTACTTTCATACTCGGTTGTTCTGTGTACAAAAGTTGTAAGAGACATACTTCATGTATTTGAGATCTGCTCCTAAACAAAAATAACCAACAGGGCTTAATTTGTAACCATGGAAACGGAAAAAAGGCCCCAATTTATGTTATTGTTATTGTAGTATAGTTTTTTCTCTGTACAAAACTTTCAAAAATGTTGAGCAAAGGTGCTAATTTCTTAGGAGTTTTGCTCCAGAAATAAATATATAATGAATTCCTATATCCCCCTCCTCTCTCTGTGCGCGTACTCCTTAAGCTAAACCGGTCCTGGCACACAGGGGCTGACCCCCCCCCAAGGCCCCACTCAGGCATCCAGAGGTGGGTGTCAAGGGTCTGAACTTGAAGAAAAAGCTTCCCATTTTCAGGGTTCCAGAAATAACCTCATTTCCATGTTTCCATGCCTACTGTGGAAGGAGATGTGAACGATTAACCTTATCTGTATGTTACAGGAAATAGTCTATCTACATCTCTAAAACAAGCACACAGCATTATGGGTATTGTGTGTGTGTATTTATATATATAAGATATATGGATCTACATTATATAACATATATTCTCTCCTATGTCATGATTTAAAATGGATGCATATGAAGATTTTTTTAATTAATAGAGAAGGTGCCCGGATTAAATAAGTTTATACTTTCTTTCCACTCCCTTTCGGATTGGATGTGATGCAAATTGACAGTTTTTTAAATGATTTATTTTACTTTGCTGTAATTTGTTATTATTATGTAACTATTCTCTTATTCTGGTTATACAGTGGGATATTTTTGCATATGTATTATTATTTAAATGATATTAAATGATATTACATGTTCAAAATAAAGACTTAAATGTGGGCTAAATGTGAATATCTCATAATAGTTTTTTTCAGTTGGCTATTTTTCCATATTTAGACACATCTGTACTCAAACAGTTTTGATGAAGTGATGCCCTCTTTCAGCTCTGATAGCGGTTTATGTCTGATCCACATCCCCACACACACGTTTACTGTAGTAGGGGAATGCCCCTGCTCACAAATGTTGTAGTTTGTCCGTCGTTTGCTGCCATTTTCCTTAAAATCTCATGTCTTATGTGAAACTTGGACTATGCATTTATTTTAATCAGTTAATTAAGCACTTAAACCAAGGAGGTTATGTTTTCATGAATGCCATGTTTGATGATGCCAAGTCACTTAACCTGGTAGAACGACGATGAATTGGACAGAGAAGAACCCACTCATTTTTGTGGTGCAAACCCAAATCAGGGGATGAATACAGGATTTTTATTGTTTGACATGGGGCATTTTTTTAATTAATTGAATTTGTTTTTTTTGAATGTCCATGAATCTCTGGGTCAGGGATAATAAACAGACTTTGGCAGAGAAATTTTCAATATAGGTCGTGTCAGAAAACAACAACAGCTTCACATAGCATGTGGAATCTGGGCTGATTGTTATATGGGAATGTTTCTTTCTCCAAATGTTGAATTATAGAATAATTAAAATTTTACTTTTATGAACACTCATAAATTCTGCTCCAAGAAAATCCAACTCAGTATCATCCCATCCAGCAAGGACTAAATGTTTGGCACAAATCTAAATGATTGAAACATGGGAACAAAATGATTTACCTTTGATGGAGGAAATCTTTGTATAGGGACATATGTAGACAAGAAAATCCCAATTTATCTCCAATTGAATTGCCTTTAAAACAACTCAAATGTATTTATTGTCATGGCATGGTCATTTGGATTCATGAAACACAGACTCTAAATCCTTTCAGCTTCAAGCAATGGATCTGGAGATCCAGAGTGTATAAATTCATAGTGAGATATCCACAGAGCCCTGATCGCAGACATTCTGCAGGTACGATTCCAAATAGTAAGGGTAGGGATGCTCAAGAAATCATAAAATGCGGATTATACTATCAGGGGACTATTGCTTTTAGGGGCAAGACAATAGCAGACAGTCTGAGGGTGCTGTTTAGGTGGATCTCTTTTTTAATAAGAAGCCAGCAGACTATACGGAGACACAGATAAAGTTAGACTACAAAGTTTTGTGAATGAAAATATTGTTGCTTGAGTTATATTTTTGTTTTCAAACAGTTTTACCAAACAACATTTCTGTATCTGGTGTGCAACATCTTGCTGGAGGTTTAATGAGCTCCGATTCCTTTGCAGTTCCGTCAGTCAACCAGTAGATGTCAGCAAAGCTCCATCAGCAGCAGCTGTTAACCCTTCAGACAGGAGGAGCGAAAAGGAGAATAGATGGAGGAAAAAAGAGAGGAATGGTTCTGGTCGTGTGTGTGAGAGAAGATGGAGACAAAGAGGAGATTTGAGGCAGAATGAGGCCTAGAAAAAATAAGCGCGGGAGTGAGGAGAAGAGGAGAGGGAGGGAGGGAGGGGGAGAAGTAGATGTAATGAGAGGAGGAGGCAATGGAAGGTGTTTATGAACACTTTTAATGTTTGCAACGTCAGGATAATTAAAAAAATACTTTTTTCACTTTTCATTTGATAAATATTTTTTAATAAGTGCTATAAATCATTTTTCAAACGTATGAAAGCATAATGAACAAAACCTAAGCCTATATGACTGAGATGACCAATCAGATGAGCTTCCTAATTAGCATCAGGAGGCGGGGCTTACGCAGATTTGGATGGATGTGGCTGTCCCTCTCCGCCATGTTGACAGAAAGCAGAAAATGATGATTTACTAGGTGAGCCTTTATTCACGCCGTGTCCCAGATGAATAAAGATCAAATTAGAGGTTTATGAGTGCCGCTGTCTATCCTGACATTTATATGAGCTCTGGGCTCGGCTCGCCGTGATTTATGTTTACGGCGGCGCAGGAAGCAAGAAAATAAACAAATGAAGTAGCCTGAAAATAAACGTGCTCCATCAACAACGGCACAGACGCAGAGAGAGAGAGAGGGAGGCAGTGTAGGAAGTCGTGTTCGATACTGATGAAATGCAACAAAACATTTATTTAAAGAACAAAGCAAAAACAGAAAAAGAGATGTAAAAACAAAAAAAGATCAAAAACTGTTTCATTGTGTCTTGGAATTAAAGTTTTTTAAATGTGGCATCATATTTTCGTTTAAATTAATGTTTATTTCTATTTATTTAAATTTTTCATTTAATTAATCTTACTCAAAATTGTATGTTAAGAGACATTAACTTCAGCTGAAAACTATTTTTTTTTAATGCTATACAATTTTAACTATTTTTTTTTTCACCTTTATTGCTAATTCCCTATCTGTTTTGAGTTGACATCAGCTGGCGTGTTTGGGAGATTTTGACTGCATAGATGCCCACCTTATGTTTAATGTAATAGAATTAAATGATGCTTCACTTGCGTTGCACATTATAAATAGCCAATATGACCTGGTTAGTGAGGATAACCCAACAGTCTTGCTGCCATTATCCTCATGCCAGACCAATTTCTCTGTCTGTGTCAATCTGCAGAAGGAAACTTGCATTGATTTATGGACGAGAGGCTCATTCACGTGACACTCCTCCACTGAATTGTGACATTACCCGGCTCGGTGAGCTATCCTCTCATCCATGGGTAAAACTGTGGGGACTATTTTTTAACTATCCAAGTTCTTCAACTATATTTACAAATACATATCATTAAAAGTTTAAAATGGTCTACAAAGCTTTATTAAAGAGAGAGAGTCTGGGCTCAGTCTGCCTAAAAAGAAAAATGAAGGTTGTGTAATGTGAGACAGTATAGAAGATTAAGGGACCAAGTGTTGTACCCTGAGGGACACCATTAGGGACACAGTGAAGTCTCTAATGGTTCCAGCTTACAGCTGAAAATGGTTCAAATGCTACTTAGTTGACAAGAAAAACCAAGTTCTCAGGCCTGGTTTGGATAAAGTAATAAAACACTTTCATGGAAGAGAGCAGTGTTTTAAACAAAGCTTTTTTACTTAAAACCCTTGGAGTCCCTTTATGGACAAGACGGGATTCAAACAGCTTTTCTTTTTGTCAAGGTAACAGGTAACTTATGCTTAAACTGTTCATTTTCACACAAGTGAAAGAGTTTGTAGATATTTTTGTAAATTATATAATGTTTGTAGTTAAATGTTGCAGCCGTCATTTGTAGTATGTACTCTAGAGTCCGAATTCACGTGCTATGAAGTAGGTACGCCCAAATATGTTAGGGTTGAATGCCAAAATACTCACGGAATTGTGTGACACGAGACACAACAATTGGTTTGAAAACATTGGGGTTTAAGAGGTGGTTCTCGTTTGTCCGTGGGATAATGTAAAAGACATTTAATGGAACATTCAATATTTTTTTCCCCAAAAAGTTTTATTAATTGAATTTGTTTACACAGTCTGACAGATGTGCTGGCTGTTCCTACCTGTAGCTGCCATTAGCACTACCGTTAGCGAGCTGATCCAGCCCAGCACCCAGCATTGTGTCTCAAATGTATACTTCTATACACAGTCCACTAATTTGGAGTGTGTAAGTGTGTTGACACTAAAAAGTATATACAATGCGGCATACTATGAGGTCCGAAAGTTGAGAGTGGAGCTCTGCTAATGTCGGAAATATACAACTGACCTTTCCCAAAATCAATCCAGTTCTTCCTTACAGTAAAGGTAAAATTTGAAAAAAATGAAAAATTTAAAAATGATCCATGAAATAGTTTTGGAGTTGTTGTCTAACAAGAGGACCTGTGGCGGACACAGTGACCATGATTCCATAATATCTGTGAGTTTTCGGCGATATAATTGCTTTAGGTGATAATACAGCTGTCTAGCTATTGTAGCGGAATAGTTAAAAACAGGACTTTTATAGCAGTATAGTATTCATTTTATTTCTTTTAGTACAAGATCGTTGTACTCATACCACCTTTACTATACTGACAGTAAAAAATATGCAAAGTCAGCAAAGTGTCTAACAAAGCTTAAAGAGATGGGTGGGTCTCAGATGAAAGCCAAATCAGAGTAAATCAGTTTCTCCAGAACTCTGTAATCAGCTGCCACTTGATGGCAGTGAAGCCTCACGCTTCCACTGTGGGAGGAAACGGAGAGAAATAACTCCATTTGTCATAAATGATAGTGAAAGAAAGGAGGAGGAGGAAGAGGAGGAGGCATGGGGAGCATCCATAATGTATGTGATCAGTCAGAGAGAAACACCGGAGGAAGATGCATATTTACAGGGGTTATGATACTAATGATGACACAGATGCTGGAGCCCACATGAACCTTCCCGTCCGCCACTCCGAACAGGAAAAAGAAGAAAGAAGAGAAGGGCAGAAAAACTCTTTTCCTGAGTTCTAATATGATTTTCTTTAAACAATAGAAGAATTGACTGATGAGGTTATTTTCATGTGATTCTGGCTTGAACGGGAATACAGTAAAATGTAGCAGGATTCTGACCAACTGCTGCTCAGCAGGTGGATTTCATTTCATATAACAGAATCTACTACTGTAAATTCTACAGGGTGGGCAGAGTTTAGGGTGGTAGAATGGGAATAAGAAGTCATGACAATTACTGTAAAAAGTCATCAAGGGAATTCAAAAGTATTAATTAATGTTTGCTTCAAATATACAGACACATTTTTACAAATATGGCTCCTCCTCTGACCTCACCTGTCTTCAGATTAGCTGTAGGTATCTGCTGCAAAAGTGCTTTTAAGTCTTTTAGACTGCTCAAACGATCCATCGCTGTACAGAAGATAAAACCCTCACCGCCACGAAGGTACCCTAAGCATCTTCATCGCTTTTACTGCAAGACGTTTTTTTGACTAAAAAATAACTTTGAGCCATTCAATGATTCTACATCTTTGACACTTTCTTAATAATCTATAATCAATGATATTGGTTATGTGTGTGTGTGTGTGTGTGTGTGTGTTGGAGAAGCTTTCTGACAGTGCATTACCTCCACCAATACCATGATTCCTTCATTTACGTAAAATATGCTACATAAAAAGGAAAACTATATAAGTACTTATGAGAGGTGTTTAATATCACTGTAATGAAGACCTTTCTCTCGCTGCATTTCTTTATTTCCACGGCAAACCAACAGTTCCATTGAGCTCCAGTCTCGGTGTTCCACAAGTAAAAGAGGCGTTTAGTGTTTCAGTTTACATACGTGCTCAGCAGACCCTTTTAATCAACTGAATAACATGGTTAAAATGTTATCTTACATCCCTGTGACATGGTATACAGCAAAGTGGTGGGTTGATATAGGTTCTGGGTACATATCCAACTAAAGACCCGGACCTTTGTGTGTGGAATTCCATGTTTTTCCCCATGTTTGCATAGGTTTTCTCTGGGTACTCTGTCCTCCCACAGTCCAAAAAACATGTAATAATGCCTACTTTACTGTAAATACTTTGCTAAAGCGAAACTTGAACACATTGTTCCGTTATTTATTTTTTCCCTGCTGTTGAAGAAATTGAAGACTTTGAAGAGTTGAAGACTGTCTTATCTTATCATATCGTATCTTATCTTATCTTATCTTATCTTATCTTATCTTATCTTATCTTATCTTATCTTATCTTATCTTATCTTATCTTATCTGATCTGATCTTATCTTATCTTATCTTATCTTATCTTATCTTATCTTATCTTATCTGATCTGATCTGATCTGATCTGATCTGATCTGATCTGATCTGATCTTATCTTATCTTATCTGATCTGATCTGATCTTATCTTATCTTATCTGATCTTATCTTATCCTACCTTAACTTGTATATACCAATCATTGATGATATTTATTTTGATACTTCCTTGAGTCATTACAGTCCAATGAGTTAATTTTGCCTCTTGCGTCGCACCACAGCAGAGGAAATGTGAGCGGGGAACGAACCCGCTGAAATCTACTCTGAGGGCCACGGACATCTGCCGGTTCTGGAGTGATCGCTACACAGGAGGAGAGATGGGGCGTTCTCAGCACAAGATCCCATGAAGAGGTTTGGCACGGATGGGGCGCTCTGAGGCTCACGACCAATGCCGCTGCCGGATACTACATCTAAACGTTTTATGAATATTCATGTTTGCTTTGACGGCGACGCTAGACGCTCCGTTGCTTTTTCTTGTTCTAAATAATAAGCGGGATCCTCCATTTGTCAAAACACGGTAACAAATTTAAACGTGAGATCCCTCTCAGGATGTCTGTACAAACACGCTGACCTCCATAAGGATCCACCCCTATGGAGATAAAAGGAAACAAATATTTGAAAAAAACAACAACTTTCAGCTGGAAGTACACAAAAAGAAAACGCAATTAGGATTATTATGTTCCATTTATTCAAAGAGATAGCCTTAATAGCCCCTACAAACACACTGGACCTTTAAGCTTATGAGAAAATAACGCCCTTATTATAAATCTAACTTAGTTGGTCAGTAAACACATTCTTTACGAGGTTATGGTTTCAGTTGTTAAAGTTTCAAGTCCACTACAGGGACAGAGTGAAACACGTCATAATGTGACAACATGCACCCGAGGGGGTAACAGCAGATATTACAAAATTCCACCAAGGTCTAACAGAAAATCAAAATGTTTGCATTACGTAATGAATCAGGCTTTGATCTTCTGATTCTGGCTTTTCCTGAATTAAATCTCATGACTGATTCTGATAGGGTTAATTATATCCAAGCAGGATTCTGCTTGGCAGGACATTGTCAGAGATTAAAAAAAAAAATCATCATAATTGAATAATAATAATAATAATATATTTAATTTATAACGCGCTTTACATTTGGATCAAATCCCAAAGTGCTAGATAAATAACATTTAATTGAGACTACATGTATTTGAATATTTTGTTCCCATCCGTGTCTTGATTTAATTTTCATTGCTTCTCTCCCTGATGCTTCCAGTGAGCTCATTTAAGTGAGTTTTGATTCATCCAATCAGATTTCTCCACTGTGGTCTCTGGTTGAGACGTCTTTGCTATTGGGCCAACAACTTCCAGACTGAATCCCTCTGGCTGAGAAAATGTAGGTAATAATTTTGTTGATTGTCATAATTTTTAACAGATCAGATTTCAGAGTTATCATTTAAGGCAGGTTGATTGACAGGCCAGGGTATACTAGGTAGACTTGGGCATGTTCTTAAGGTGACTCGTCCTGCATCAGTATTGCATATGAGGAAGCCGCTTCATTCAGTATCCTCTGATCCTGCTGAGCGCCTATTTTCAAATTAAAACTTATTGGAGATAAAGGACTGGCCTCCATGCCAATGATAAAGGAACTTCTAATGGAACTGAAACGCAGCGGCGGTCTCTACAACCGTGTTGTTGAAGTATATTTTTTAAAAGAGAAAGTATGACAGACTTAGTATGCTGAGCGTTTCAGCTGGCATTTACATATGTGCAATTAGGCATAATGCCACTGCCGGCCACTGGATCCGGACCTCATTCACACCAGCAACACCAGCAACCAGCTGGAGAAGGCAATAATCAACAGCTATTAAGATAATTATAATTTAGACTGTCCAAAGCTGTTCCCAAACTAAAGATAAAGTCCAGCGTTTCTTTCTCACTTAAAAAAGGTAGTGCAATAACACGGTCTTAGAGGACAGCAGAGCGTATCAGTTCCATTATAGGTTCCTTTTCCATTGATGAATATCCCACATGGAGTCATCACTGCCGCTGCTGCGTCCAATGCGGGGTCCGCCACAGATCTTTCGTATTAATGTGCTAACTCAAAAACATTTCCATGCATCATTTTCAAACGGACTGATTTTGGGTAAAATCGGTTGTATATTTCCGACACTAGGCAAAGCTTTATCTCCAAACTTCTCACGCCATAATTTCTTCACCATTAATCTGATTTAGTCCAGATTTGGTGCATATGAATGGACTCAAGGATATCTAGACTATAAATCTCATTGAATCAATATATATATTGATTCAATTCAATGATTATGTATATGTTGATTCAATAGATATATTCAATCAGGGGAATAGCTTTTACAACAAAGTGGTTTGGTGTTTTTTGGGGATACGCCCTTGCTGTCAGGGACGACAGCATAGGCCTAATTTCAGAATCAATTTATGCATTTCCTCTTCTGTGGGGTAATAAAACAACAGCTCGGTAGTTGTGGCGTTCTAGCAACATGGATGAATATATAAACAAACCGAGTTTGTTTCGTATTTGCAGTTTCACAACCGATAACATTAAGCCAGTTCAATGTTTGTGTTGCAGGCATGACAGTAAGATTATTCCTGCCACTGATAAGGTCAGAGAGGATAGTCTAATAGTTACAATACTCAGCTCTCCTCCAGATGACCTGGGTCAGTTTCCTATCATCACTGTTTTTTCATTAAAAAAAAGAGTTAAATAATAACTACCACATGTTGTATCTATATGACGTGCAACCTGGATCAACTATATTTGAGCTTGAATGTGACTCTCTCTTTCTCAGTTCATTTTATAAGTCATGGTCCTACTTTGGACACAACTGACAATAAAACAGAATCATCCTTTATGTTGTGGGGTTAATTTGGGATTAAAACCATATCCTCCAGAAAAAGATATCAGTGTGAAGTTCAAACCAATGTGTGTCGTCCTGGTGAATTTACCAGAGTTTTAGACCTTCAGTCTACTAAAGGATCAAACCCTGATAATGTGAACTAATGAAGAATTTCTCCTTCTTATTCATATATCAACATTTGATTCACACACACACACCCATAACCACATATACACCCACACACACCCACACACACTCACACACACACACATAGAGTTGAGCGTCTCTGTGTCAGTCAGTGTGGGGATAGTGTGCTGTTAATGCCCAGCCTTATTAGACTGGACACTGCTCATAACTCTCCCTCTCTCTCACGGATGTTTAATTCATGTTCCTCTCCGTCTGACACATTCAGCTTCATTTCAGCGCCAACAAAGAGCAGCCGCTAATGATCTTTTATTCAGAGAGGAGGATTAAAATAAAACACTCTGCAGGACAGGATGAGGGGGCGACGCACGGACGTGTTTAACTCTATCAGAGGAATATTAACCCTTTCATTGTGTTAAAAGCCCTTCTCCAAAGGGAATAGACTCTAAAGAGACACTGGCTGCCATTAGTCTGCTAACACAGATCTTGGCTCTTTATTACAGCATCAGTTGCTCATTTAGTTCAAACAGGAGTAAATAGCATGATCTTTACTCATGTTGTCACACATCGTTAGACTCAGCTGAGCTGGTAGGCTACTTCCAGCAACAACAAACACAGCGATGATCAAATGTGATGTTGTGCAGCAAAGAGTTTTCACTTTCAAACTTTACCAGAAGGGTTTTCATTCTTATTTGATGGATTTACCTGTTAATGGTGAGGGACCCTTTTATTGACTACTCTTTAAAAAAGGGCCAAGGGACAATTCATGTAACTGGTAGGTCATTCTGCAAATTATGCATCTGGAAGAGTAGTTTGAGTTTATGATTTGCTCGAGATACAGTTTGACGCAGCTGGAAGTGTTAATATAAGATAAAAAGTTGGTCAATGTAATTTTCTCTGCCAAATCTTGTCTGTAACCAGCTTGGATTTAATGACTGTATATTATATTACTTTTTTTTCTATGGTCTTCTCTGAATTATCGCTCATTTGCCATATGTGGTGCTAGCTAATGTAGCTAGATAAGATTAGCTACCTCTAATGCATACTTTTTTTCTCGCTTTTTGTTGCCATAAAGATGTTTGATTTTGCACACAATTTTATCCTACCTTTCACCTGTCAACTGTTATCCGCGTACCTGTTTTACACCCCTTAACGTGTGTAGGTAATTATTATGATATCTCCGAAAGACTCATCATAACGACTGCATCTGCACCTGCTGCTGATTCTTCATGCGATAACTCACACGATAACACACTTTCATATGAAACGACTTGAGGAGCTCTATCTTGTAAATATAATATTGTACTCTAATTGTTAATATTTTACTCACTACGGGGCAGTTTAAAAAAACAAAAAACCAACAGTTTCCTGGCCATAACTCAAAAACTATTTCATGGATCATTCAAAATTTACCCCCCCCCCCCCCCCTAGACCTTAGTGCGAGGATGAACTGGATTGATTCTGGGAAAGGATTGTTGTGTTATTCTAACACTAGGAGGAACTTTATGTTCAAACAATTTTGGGACATAATTTCTTGATCATTGGTCTGATTTGGTCCAAATTTGGTGCAGATGAAACTACTGAAGGAGACTGTACATTGTGTTGTTTCTATTAGTATATATTTTACCCACCAGGGGGAGCTTTTTTACAAGAAACACAGTTTTTTTGGACAAAACTTACACATATCATGTTTTACTCTAATAGTTCATATTTAACTCACTATGGTTGAGCTTTTTAAAAATACTGTGGATATAACATCTAATATGACAAGTTTAATCAGGGGAATTGCTTCAATGCACAACGCAGGGGTCCTCTCAGGGAAAAACACTTGCTGTCGGTGATTACAGCATAGGCCTAGTTTTCCTACTTTATTTACTCTAATAGTGCTAATTACTTAGGGGAGCTCTTTACCAAAAAACCCAGATTTTCAGGTGGGAAGCTTCCCCAACCACTGGTCTAATTTAGTCCATGTTCGGTGCAGATAAATGACTCAAGGTGATCAATCTTGTTTGCATCATTGTACTATAATAGCTTATAATTTACTTACTATGGGGAGCGTTTCTATGAAAAACCCTTTTATCGGCATAACTTCATATCTCATTTGAGGAGTTCAATACGGAAGATTGTTTGTACAATGCAGGGGCTTGGGTGCTTTCGGGTAAATGCCCTTCCTGTCTGGAATTACAATGTAGGCCTAGTCAGGATAAGGTGTTGTGCTGACTCTGCTTTTGAAGTTGCAGCTTAATGCCATTCATTGAGGTGGTCTTTCAGGCCAAATTATAGGAAAAGTCCTGACCGCAAAATTCCACAAAAGGGTTTCCCTATAAACTGTTCCGTCTTGGTACTTTTAAAATGAAAAGTGTCTAATAGTAAGGCTAAGTAACACTTAATCGTCATCGCCATCCTCATTTTAAATTTTTTTTCTGGCAGGTACAACCAGTGTTAACGTGTGTTAATGTCACATAATGTTGGACCGGAGTAATCTACCCCCTTTAAGTAACACTTCATAACACTCGTTACAGAGCTTGATGAATTTGCAGTCATGTTTTGTCACCTGATTTTTTTTTGTACAGCTAATTAACTATATAATTTTGACAACCCTCAGGGATAATTACTAAAACCCTCTTTTAAAGCACTGCTCAGGTGTCCTCCATCTCTCCGTCTTAAGGCTCAGAAATTGGATAGTGGCTGTCAGGCAGGGAAGGTTTTAGCATGGAGGCAGAAAGCAGGAGGACAGTGGGAAGTATTAAAGGAATACAGGATGCGGTACCTGACTAACAGGCAGTTAATCAGATAGACGGCTGTGTGTTTGCTAACACAACGCAGCCAAATCTTCTCCATGTTGAGAGCCATCTGAGAAATACAGCGAGCATTTGCTCATTATCTGCAGATATTGAGCTCTGGCTCTCTGCCTGCTGATAACAGACAAGCCTCAATCAGTTCGATAAATGCTTCAGTAAATGCAGGAAGAGGAGTCAGAGAGGGAGACAGTAAGACACTGAGATAATATTGTCCCACAGCATTCTGTTTTATTACAGCAAACACAAATATATGTTGAATGCAAAAATAATTACATGTCAACATTCAGTCTTGATTATCAGCTTTGTCCTGCTGCTGTTTATGGATTTTTCTACGAATAACCACCAACATGTGAGTCACCAAACCAAATTTGTGAAAGGATATCTTTCTTCAAACTTCCTCCAATAGTGGAGGCTACATTTGCTGCCCTCCCTCCCTGTCAAAGTAAAAGTATCAAACTAAAAATGTCAAAGAAGTCGTTGGCTGCCGTTTGAAATACAATAATGCCAAATTCAATTTAACTCCTCACTATAGTTTTTTTCAATTATTCCAGGTTTTTGTTAGGTTTTTAAGTTAAGCTACCAAATCTCTTTTGTTTTGCTTCTCTGTTTATTATAGGTAGGCAAAAACCGCCGTATTCCTTACACACACACAAATTGAAACTCATGCGTATTCCTCAGAATGTTACTCGCTTAGAAGCTACAGTAAAGATGGCATCTTAAAAAGTGTCCAAGTTTGGCCTTTGGAATAAATCTGAACATTTATGTCCGACAGAATGGTGAACTGTATGGAGTCTTTTTATTGTTTTAATAATTTTTAAGGAGCATAATGAAACATGTTTTTTGCTATGAAACATCAGAAATATTTTTGGGTAAACTTGTCTCTTCACCAGTAGGTTGAATGATAAAGACAGAATTTTCCGACAAAGAAAATCTCGTCTCGTTTCGTTATCTTTCGCTTATCCGCGTCCGGGTCGCGGGGGCAGCAGTTTCAGCAGGGAAGCCCAGACTTTCTTCTTCCCGGCCACTTCCACCAACTCCTCTGGGAGGATTCCGAGGCGTTCCCAAGCCAGCCGAGAGATGTAATTTCTCCAGCGGGTCCTTGGTCTACCTCGGGGTCTCCTCCCAGTTGGACATGCCCGAAACACCTTCCCAGGGCAGCGTCCGGGGGGCATCCTAATCAGATGACCGAACCACCTCGACTGACTCCTTAAGATGCGTAGGAGCAGCAGCTCTACTTTGAGCCTCTCCTGGATATCTGAGTTCCTCAACCTATCTCTAAGGCTGAGCCCAGCCATGCTTCAAAAAAACCTCAATTCAGCCGCTTGTAACCCCAATCTCATTCTTTCGGTCATGACCCATAGTTCATGACCATAGGTGAGGTAGATGGACTGGTGAATTGAGCGCTTTGCCTTTCGGCTCAGCTCTTTCTTCACCACAACGTATCGATAAAGCGTCTGCAACATTGCAGACGTCGCTCTGATCCGTCTGTCCATCTCCCACTCCCTTTTTCCCTAAGATACCCTGAGATACCTGAACTCCTCCTTCCGTTGCAAGAACTCCTATGGCCTCAGACTTAGAGGTGCTGATTCTCATGCGGGACGCTTCACACTCTGCTGCAAACCATCCCACAGCGAGCTGGAGGTCAGTGTTCGAATTTGCCAATAGGACCACATCATCTGCAAAAAGCAGAGACGGGATCCTAAGGCCGCCCATTTCCGCCACTTGACAGCGCCTAGAAATTCTGTCCATAAAAATTAAGAACAGAATCGGTGACAAACGGCAGCCCTGGCAGATTCCAACTGAAACTGGAAACAAGTCTGACTTACTGCCGACAATGCAAACCAATATCTGACTCCGACAGTACAGAGATTGGACGGCCCTAGCAATGAGCCATCCACTCCATACTATATGAGCACCCCCCAAATGATGCCCCGAGGGACACGGTCGTAAGCCTTCTCCAGATCCACAAAGCACATGTGGATTGATTGGGCAAACTCCCATGCCCCCTCCAGCACACTCGAGAGGGTATAGAGCTGGTCCATCGTTCCACGACAAGGACGAAAATCGCATTGTTCCTCCTGAATCCGAGGTTCGACTATCGACCGGACTCTCCTCTCAAGCCCATTGGCATAGACCTTTTTAGGGAGGCTGAGGAGTGTGATCCCCGAAAGTTTACTCTGGTAAACTCCAATACATGGGAGGAGAGCTGGGGAGCTTGTCTGTGTACATCTACATATATATGTACACACACAAGGTACACTACAAGTACTACAATTACTACAAGTAGCAGGTTGGTGGTGCCCAGCAGTTTACATATAATAGGGTCCTTGATCAAGACCTGAGTATGGAGTTAAATTCCTGCCAAAAGTCTGCACATAAACGCAACATGATTCGCGACCAAAGAGCGCGTGGTTCGCGAGCAGAGTGTGATTCGTGAGCAAAGAGAGTGTGATTTGCGAGCAAAGACCATTTAATTGGATGGCTGATAGAAATATATGGTCCAACTCATGGGGCCTCCAGTCGTCCAGTAGTCCACAGTCAGGTCCAGTGTGGTAAAATATGAACTGAGTCACGGCGACACCTGCTGTTGTAACTGATGAACTACAAAGAACCGAAATGTAAGATGCTCGTGTACAAGTAGTACATCTGTCATGCGGTAAATTTGCACCAAAAGTCACGTGTTTGTGACAAAAGTCACGTGCGGTTTTTCATTTTGTGCAGTTGTTGGATAGATTTTCTTATACTTGAAAATGCACATTTCTACTTGTAACTGTAAAAGACATGCTGCAGTATTCTGTATTATGTATTGATTTGCAAAACAGAGAACCTTTGTTTGTCGATCATGTTTTTCCTTTGCAAAAAATCACATTGTGTTTGCTCGCAAATCACACTAGGCTCGCGTTTCACTTGCTCTTTGCTCGCGAATCGTGTTGCGTTTGTGTACGGACTTTTGGCAGAAATTTAAATCTATACCTGAGCGCTTCAGAGGGGTTCCCCAGAGATGGGTCGGATACAGAGTAACTAATTATATATATATATATAATATATATATATATATATATATATATATATATATAAAATATATATGTATATATGCATATTGTTAATTTTATTATTAATTTCATATTATTAATTTATAAGTAATTTCTAGAAATGTCACTGCAGAAAAGTAATATCTTTAAGGATCTGAGTGATGGACTCATCGTACTTCATCACAATCATGATGGTGATATGGACTGATTTTAGCTTCAGAATAGCAGAACTAGATAATAAATATAATTGAATTCCTACATGAGCTCTGTTGTATCCATTCTTACTATATTTCTCTTCTTTATGTCAAAAAGTTTTGGTTTTTTAATACGAAGAAGAGATCTGTCGATCTCTCTGAGTGGATATATATACAGGATATATATACATATCATAATTATATATATATGGAGACATCATCACTGCCGCTGCAGATCCTTTGTGTTAATGCAATAACTCAAAAACTAATTCATGGATGTCATATACACTTAGACCCAACTGCGAGGAAGAACTGGAGTAATTTTGAGAAAGGACAGTTGTATATCCACACCACTAGGGGGGGGGGGGGGGGGACTTCATCCCCAAAAGATATCAGGCCATCATTTCTTAAAACATTGGTCAGATTTACTCCAAATGTATTGCATATGAAACATCTTGAGGAGATCTATCCTGCATCATATTTCACTCTAGTAGTTCATATTTTCATCACTAGGGGGAGCCTTTTTTTGAAAACGTTTTTCTGTTTTTCTGGCATAATTTCTCTACCATTGGTTTGATTTAGTCAAAATCTGGATGTGAATCGACTCGGGGAGATGTTACTTGTGTCAATTGTGTTTTACACTTATTATTCATATTAAAATTACTTTGGGGAGTTTTTTGTTTTAATGAAAAATTCTGTGGTAATAACTTCAAATTTAATTTCAGTTCAATCATTGGGATAGGTCTTGGTTAAAAGTAAACTTTTTGTCATCTACAAGCCAGTTAATTTAAACCCAAGAGATATTGCAACAGTATACTTTTAGTGCATTAATATTAGTATAGTTACAACATTGTGTACTTTGAAATTTTACTTGAACTGTACTTACTGTCCGTTACTTAATAAATCTACTTGGGGGTTTACTTTTTTCTTTGTTATTCTGGGACTGTTCATGGTTTCTTAACCATAAGGACATTTATACGTTTAGTAAACAAAACTGGAAATGTTGCTTTTTTTCGTTTTGCTAATAAATATATAGTCTTATTTATATCTTACAGCACTATTTATTGAAAACTTGTCTTAATTATCAATTTTTAATATGCTATATAGGCTAATTTGAAATCTATTTGAAATTAAAGTTGCAAATGTGCATTGGAAAGAGAAGAACGAGATGAGATTTTGAGCATAAGTTTGAAAACCCACTTTTACATCAGGTTTGTCGGCGGCAGCTTCTCCCTGAGGAACCTCAGCCACTCCTGCTGATGCACGCCTCCGACACTCACATGTGGTTGAAGGCGGCTCACGTACCTCCCAAAGTCTCTCAGTCTCCCAAAACTTTATTAAATTTTATTCGATGCGGTAGCCGTACGTTCTCGGACTGATCGACAGATCTCTCTTAGTTTTCTCAGGGGAGAGGAAAGCGCTCCGTGCAGGAGTCCAATAAAAACTGAACATGTGAAAAAAAGTTCTTCCTGTTGAAAACTCTATATCTTTATTTGCATATACAGCTTATTAAGGAATGAGAACCCTTCTGCGCATTAAAAAACAAAAACTTTTTGACATCAAGAAGAAAAATATTGTAAGAATGGATACAACAGAGCTCAAGTAGGAATTCAATTATATTTTTTATCTAGTTCTGCTATTCTGAAGCTACAATCAGTCCATATCACCATCAAGATGTTGATGAAGTGCGATGAGTCCATCACTCAGATCCTTAAAGATATTACATTTCTACAATAACATTTCCTAAAATTACTAGATATTATGTTTTATATTTTGTTGAGCTGTGCTACAATATTATCCCAAATCTTTTAAGAAAAATGAAAGACTCTTATGAAGCCTGTTCATCAAAAGTATGTCTCACCTAAAGTGGTTATTACTTGGAAATGCTGTTCTAGGTGATTCTAATAAATGGTTTTTAAACAAGCCTCACCACATCAACCTCTTCTCTTCTCTTATGTGATGTTAACAGTTTACAACAATGTTCAAACCCAAGGGAATCTGTAATTTAGTCAGAATAACAGGGTAGTTCATCTGATCGCCTGTTGCTATATCCTTCAGGTAAGACTCAGAGAGTGTAGAGGTTTTGACTTACCTGAATAAAACATTACCTCGTGTCTGACTATTTCTGGGTTGGTCACAGCCGGTATATTTTCAGCAGCAACAGAGGATGTGTTGCAACTTAAGTTTTAAAACTGAAGTATTGTTTGACCATTGGAATAATGTCATCCTTTAATGTAGGATTTTGTTGTAGGCTTAAAGTCCTGCTATGGTTTTTTTGTTTATGTAATTTCATTGAATGACCCTTTCAGGTACATTTTGTTTTCGTTTTATGTTTTTAAGCTTTTTACATGTGTCTCTATCTTAAATATGTACTACCTGCGATGGATTATTGATCTCTGTCCTTTCTCATATTTGCATTTGATGTGGATCACAGGTGATTTAACGGTTTTACTGCACATTTGGAAGCGAGTAAATTTGCCAAAAAACCCCATTTGTTATGCTTTTTCAAAAGTGTCACATGTAATCATCTACATGTGACAGTCCTCAAGAAACATCAATCGGTCACTTTTACCTATGTCCATGTGGAGACTTCGGCAATAACATACATATTATTTAATTTTGTATGTGATACCTAAACCTAATATATGTTTAAATTTATGTGGAAAATGATCAGTATTAATTGAAATAATGTGATTAAATGAGAAAAAACTGCTACGTTTAAACATCAGCGTCTCCAGGTACCCTCTGTGTCCCACAGAACCCCCACACCACGTCTCTGCCAATAAGGGACATTTCCCATCACAGAGCTTCTCTTTCAACATTAAATCATAAAATTCAAATGGTGCTCAATGAATCTGAGCCTCAAAGCAGCGGCTCCTTTCACTTGAATTTTGCTGACATTCGCTGAGACTCTTTGGTTTTAAAGTTTAAACAGAGACGTGTGCTTTCCTTGGTTCACTTTCTGAATATTTTAAAGAGCGTATTCACAGGAGACAGATGAAGGTGAGAGGCTGCTGCCACCCAGATTAAACAGAAAGCATTAAAACCGAGTTAACACAGACACTCTGCCTCTGTGCTCAGGTGTGATGGATTTAATCCATGGGGCCGGATTCCCCGATTGTTCTGTCTTTGTCAGTTCAGTCTTTAAAGATCCATGCACCTGTAGTCAGAAAGTACACCAAGAGAAAAGTTTTCATTAGGCCAAAACCTCTAATATACTTTTCTTCTTCATGAAAGCAACTGGAAGCGAGTGATCAAACTTTGCCCAAAAATAAAGAGATAAAAAACTGCGCTTGTTTTTCACTCAGCGAGTACGGTGTAACCACAGGACTATCCAGGATTATCATCTGCATTCCTGCCACAAACACAGCTACACTCAGAGTTTGTTTGCACATCAGTTCAGTTTCTACCTCCATCTTCTCTGCGAGTCCGTTTGAAACAAGCTCATTAGATTGGATGTTATTTTTCTCGCGGTCACATTTGCCCTCAAAACAGAGCCAAAACTATGCTTGAGTGGCTTCTGAAACAACATCCCAATGTTGTCACCCTCCTAATGACGGTGTATTCATCCTCTCGTTAGCTGAAACTAGCGCACACTTCAAAAACGTAGCAACACAATGCCAGTTGTGCCTCTTCAAACAGAAGATTCTGACTGCGATCCAATGAGATAGGGGAACACGCGGAAAGGGGCCAAAATTATTCCTTCAACCTTATTTTTGGGAACCCAATAGTTAGCCCTTTGTTAAAGAATGAATTCAATCCAATATGCCGTCAACTGGAGTTTCTTGTTTAACTTTCTCAAACTTGGAATTTCCCATAATGCTGCCAGGATCTGAATCCGCTTTCCCTTCATCTCCCGTATGTTTGAAGTGCAGCGTTTTCATAAAATCCAGCCCTGCCTTGATATCAGCTTTATCCTCTGCAACAATGAATTATCTCTCTGTTAAACATGTGTAATGAATCAGCGTAACGTGGGCATAGTATTGGAGTCATGGTGCTCACATTCACTATGTACCAGTTATCCTGCGTTCCAGCCCTCCTCGATGCTCACGAGCTCAGGGCAGTGAAGGAATGGAAATGTGAATACAGTTGGCCGGGCTTCCCTCCTAGGGTGGGTGGCTATTAGCAATTTCACTCAAATTAAGGGATTTGTCAGGAAATGTAACATCTATTTGACTGTTAAGGTTTTTAATTTAATCTCAACAGCCCTTTTTAGACAGAGATCCCACAAAAGCGCTGTGGCAAAAAAGCTTTCAAAGCCAACTTGTGTATTTAAACGGAACAAACATAGCGGCGGTAGAACGCTGTTTAAATTTTTGGTAGCATATAGTTATCTGTACTTTACTTGAAGGACTATTTCACTGGTAAATTTTAAACGTTTTCTTTACTTTTTCAAACCAAGCTCATTACTTTAGTAAATTATAATTTGCTTCATTACGTGCAAGAATTTCAACCAAAATGGACAATATGGTTTATTCATCTGGGCACATGTCAGACAAAAGAAGACATCAGACTCAAACCACGTAAAAAGACAAAATAGACAGGAAGCAAAAGAGAAAAGGCCTGATTCAAGTTTTTTTCTCCGCTGGTGTTCTGTACAATGGTTAATTCATGATGAATATATTCTTAGTCTTTCAAAGGCAGGAACAGAAGCTAAATTATTTATCCCTCAAATTAACATTACATTAACATGACAAAACGTTCAGGTAGATCTGAACAAAAACAACTAATAAATATTTTGTTCACATTCACACACCTCAGAGTCTATACTTTATCACTTTTCCTTGAGTAGAGAGGTTGAATAAATACTTCTACTTAATTCTCCCTTAACACCAGTAATTGTTTTTCAACGCCAGTGAAGCATATGTGTATTTTTACTTCCTCTTAATGACATAAAATGGCAACAACGATCATTTAGCTTCCCATTTAGCCTTCGGTATTTATCTATTTATTCATAGTTTTTAGATTGTTTTTTATTTAAGCGTTATTTTCCTGTTTTTATTGATATTTGTTACAATTTGAAACACTTTTGATGAGCACTGGGGCACTTCTGTTGTTCTTATTGTTTTATAGTTATCCTAACATGTTTTATATGTACGGTGTTGTGATGTACTATGAACCGCAAACCAAATCTACCTATGGATACAAACGGATAACGTAACCTGAAGCTGAGCCTTTAACTATCTCATCGTTTGCTCACAGAGTAAGAAATTCCCGGGCCTCACGATGTCTCCTGTTTCATTTGTTTCTCTTCTTCTCATCTCATTGTGTTTCCCTGAAGTCAACCACGTCGTCAATGTCTGTGTCTGAGAAAAAGCTGAATGAGGGTCAGAGTCTCTTAGAAAAACCGGTTTCTCCTTTAAAGCAACAGCAGGTGATTCTCCATACAGGCCTCAGAGCACGCTCAGCCTGCCCTCCTCCTACTCCCGCTTATGAATAATAAAAATCATAACTGAATAATTAATGCAGATTTTTGCACACAATCTGCAGGGGCCATTATCCAGATCTGTGATGGATCTCATTTAATTCTGGCAGATTTCATGGATCTGCCTTTATTGAAGTAACCGGACCTGCTGAGGTGATTACACAAAGATAATCTCAAGTCGTGTTGATTAACGACGAGCTGAAAGGTTAGAATAAAATTTTCCATATGAATGAGAATGCGCTTTGTTTTTCTGTGATGGAGGAAATGTCAGCTCCCCTGACAGACTGATTTTGGGAGGGGGTCCGCACGGAAACCCCACCTACCTCCATCTGAGAAAGGTCAGGGTTCAGACGGCATGGCTGAATGAGCGCTCAGATTTCCACTTATATTCTGAAAGCCCACAAACGAGGTAATCCTCTTATTTGACGCCTAAACCAGACGCTCATTTCTTTCAACACTTTGTGCCACCGAATGCTCCAAATTTCATGTCAAGACGAGTTTCCTTGTGTTTCATTTATACAAAATATGAAGCCCGGCGGAGAAAAAGGGTTCTCAGCCGGAACATACAACACTGATGCGCCTAGCAGTTAATGTGTCTTTGTTTACAGCCTGGAAAGTTTGTAATCAAGGAGGAAAATACTTTTGACTAGTCTTGATTTTTAGGAACACAACAAAACTGGCTTTAGATAGCTTAATATATCATATGTTTTTTAAAAGTTTTTTAAAATTGTGCAGAATCTCAATAAGTTGAGTAAAGTCCTTTCGGTCACTTTTTCACTTTTTGGACCTAATTGGCCCAATGTAGGTGTAATTTTTGTGACTTTTGTGGGGTTCTAATGGAAACAACTTCACACTTACTTTAGGGGGTTGGACGCTGCGCTGACATTGTACTGTTAAACTTGCCTCCCACCAGCTTAAACCATCTCACCAGAGTCATCAGCCGCCACCACCACCACCAGTGTCTGATCCATGGGGGAATTGATCATGCTGCTGCTCATAAGCCCTTCCATCACATTCCCTCTGACACAGACTTTCTAACCAACAAATTATTAAATATATGTTCCAATAAACAATTTTCTTTACCACATATACATTTACACAGCAGGATTATGCAAACTAACTCGTCGAGATCTGATAAGTAAGTGTGTTAGATCTAGACAGTTGTTTGGATTGAAGACATGTTCTTATAATTTCCCATACCATTGTGAGATGATGTGTTCTGAACTGATTTGCATGGATCTGTTGGGGTGATTCATGGCAGACAGAAGGGAAGCAAACGTGTTTTGGATTATCGGAAAAGGGGTCCGCTCTTCCAAATGACCTTCTAATTGGTTTTATTTGTATTATTTTGATTAATAGCTATATGATTTTATCAAAAATGCTTGAAAAGAGAGAAAACTGACATTTTGTCTCGTAGTATCAGACCAACAGTTCAATACTGAAAAGACATCCATGATGATATAAATAGTCATTTATAGAATGCTTGAGAAAGAGATTGCTTGGTATTTAGATTGTTGATTTTTTCCAGCTCTAAACATGAATAGACCCCAAGACTAAATCCCTGAAAACCACGAGAAAAATGCTTCTGTTTAAAGTGCTAAGCGTGAACATTTAAGGGATGAAAGATGTTATGGCTCGTGGTGAATAAGAAGAGATGATCCCTCTGCTTCCCTTCCCTTCACCTGACACCTCCGCAAGTCTTTAACTGCGGAAGGAAACTCCTCAACGAATCACTTGGCATCCTGCGAGGCTGATTGCTGTGTGCGTGCTCTCGTCTTATCTGTGCTTGTGCGATCACAGCCGCTGTTAAACTCCCACAGCAAATCACAGAGAGGAGGCAACTCCCCAGAGAGAGCTGCGAGAAGAGAGGCGCAAAAAAAGCATCAATTAACTTGTCAGAGGAGGAAGAGGAACTGTGCGTAGCTCCAAAATACTTCAATATCCCCTGTAGAAATAAAGTAGCTCAAATCTCTAATTAGATTTTGCATAAAGTACAGAGTTGCTGTGAACAGGTGTCATTCATCAACCATGTGAATGGAAAAAAAAATATCTTCAAGAGTTTGGGATCAGATCATCACCATGAAGGTTGCAGGCAACTGTTTAAGAAGCTTCCTGCTCTGAACCCGGTCTCTTATGTTTACTGTCAAAAGGTAATTCATCCTGCCTCCTCTGTGGAGTCGGTTTTGCAAAAAATATGTTCCTAACAGGGATGAGCGAGACCGCCATTATCTGAACCGTCAGCATTGCAGGCGACTGTAGTTCAGTGGGTAGAGCAGCCGTCTTCCAATCAAAAGATGCAAAGGTAGCCGTTTCAAGTCCCACCAGAGTCTTATTTTCGTAGGGTCCTTGAGCAAGACCCTGAAACCCTAGCTACCCGGGCTTTTTTAAAGGGGCTGCCCACTACTCCCTCTAGGATGGGTCAAATGCAGAAAAATAATATCACTAGGCTGAACTGTGTATAGCTGTCTGTCTTTCTTTCTTTCTATTCTATATTTTGGGGACGTCCACAGACGTAAGAAAATAAATACGTGTTCGTAATGTACATAAACAGGTTCAGTATGTATTCATAATATTTAAAACACCATGTCTGTATGTAAAATTTTGTTGGCTATTATAAAGTTTTATCTGTTTTTTTTTTTATATCTGATGAAAGTGACAAACCGGTATGAATTAAAATAATATCCTGATGTTCTTTACATTGCATCTTCAACAGATAAAATGTGAGCATTGATAAGGGGGGGTTCAGATCTTTACTTTGATTTATTTTTAATTTGTAAATCCAACATGAATTCAGCCTTGTAAGTTTGAACTCTTGTCAGAAACACTCGGCCAACTGATGATAATTTTCAGAGGTATTTCGATAGGAAGGAGGAAGAAAATCCAGCTGGTAGAAACAACAAGCACAAGATTTAACTTTGAAAACCAAATAAGTCTCCTAGTGACTCTGCTGAAGATATTTACCAAACAGAGGGGGGAGAGTGCTGCCGTAAGAACAACTTTGCGAATTTCTCGCTATATTTAGCGAGTATTCAGACCCCTCTAGCGACTATTTTTCAAAAAAGCGACTAGCGACAAATCTGACATTTTCTGGTGTTATTGGAGACTTTTGGTGACTCTGACGTAAAAGCACATATCGTTCTTGCTCTTGTCAATGAGCAGCGGGTGCTGCTGTGGGCCCGTCCCCCGTCCCAAAGCACTCACAGACACTATCTCCTCCTTTGCTACTCCACTGAGTGAGATGGAGAACAGGAACAAGGGGAGGAGCGCAGCAGAGTACAGGTGCATTGTTTATTTGATATGCAAATTTTTCATAACGTCATCTCAGTTGTTCACACTGAGTGCCTCAGCATCGGTCTCAAGAAGGGAGAGGGGGGATCCACAAGATCCGTTCCTTTCAAAGAGCCGTAAATCCCATCTCTGATGCACAAGCCCTGAGTCAAGGCAAATTATGCAAATTAGGTGATGACGTCATTTAGCGACTTTGAGTGACTTTTAGGACAGCCAATAGCTGCTTCATTTACTGAGGAGTTGGCAACACCATCTACCTGTATTATATGCTATACAGGTATAGCAAAGAAGTATCATACACATCTTACATGGGGCAGAACTGGATCCTAAACTGTTTATTTTCGCCGTGCCTCCACAATAAAGTCGTCTCTCACCACCTCCAGAAAACTCCTCTTTGGTTTTTCCCTTTTTCTCCTGTCTGACAGCTCCATCTCCAGCATACTTCTACAAATAGATCCACTATCCCTCCATTTCACATGTCCAAACCATCTCTCTTACTTTTTTTCCAAGTTGTCGGAACTAGTTTCTAATCCTGCCCTTCCTTTTTACGCCAAAAGAAAATCATAGTATCCTCAACTCTGCCACATCCAGCTCTACCTCCTGTCTTTTGTCTTTCCGGCCAATTTGTTACTATAATCTGGAGAAAGTAAGAAAAATCCCTTCTAAAAACTGGGTTATTATCTGGAGCTGAGCCACACTATACACACCCTCATCAGCAGCCTGTGTGTGTGAAGCAGGAATATGACAGCCCTGTTCTCCACCATCCTGGCAGTGAGGTATACCTCTCAGCCCTCAACGACAGAACAGTGGACTGGCTGCAGCGCCTGGATGGTACCGCTCAGCTCCTGCTGCTTCATGACAATGGCTGTACGTTAGGTAGGTAGGGTTTCTTTAAGATCCAACATTGGCAAGAGACTAATCGTGTGCAGTAAGTGTAATATGTGAGGTGGTGGTTCTCAGATTCGCCCTGGATTAAATATCCCTTCTCAAAGGTTAATAAACAGCATGAGCCCGAGCCGGCGTGCGGATGTTCCTCTTGACACGATCCGTAACATCACGTGATTTCGTCAGAAGATCAATCAGAAAACAAAACCTGAAGCCTGTTCTGCTTTATCAGAGGAAATCACCAGCCTTTAATAGTTTTTTAATGAGTTTGTGGAATGCACTGTGGCGACAGTCTAATAAAGGACAAGGTCTGCACAGAGGCTTGGCTGAATAATGTATAAGGGCAGAGGTAGCGCTAATGAAAAGATGATGAGAGGCATTCCTGAGAGGCGAGAGGAAAGGTGTAAGGAAAAGTTGAAAGAGAGGCCCAATTAATCTTCATGCGCGTGCTGAAGAAATTAAACAAAGGTGGGGGAAAAAAGGACGAGGGAGAGAATGGCAGTTTGAGGAAAAAGAAGCGCGACCTACAGAGCTGGAAGAGAGCGTGGCGTCGAACAAAGAGACTCGGCAATCTCTTTTAATGATTTCAGCTGAGAGCGAAGAAAAGACACCGGAAGGAATGTTACGGCAACTTTAGCAAACAAACTCAGAACTTTCAGAACTACCTCTGTGATAAAAGGTAGACCAGCCTGTTTATGTGTTCGGGTGGGAGGAGGTGAGTATTCGAAAAATGGAAGGGAAAGAATGTCAAAGTAAGAATGGGAGAGAGAAAGTAAGAGTGGAAATGATGGTTGGACCGTGAAAAGGAGATAAAGAAAGAAATATGGGAATAGGAAATAAGTAAAGGAAATAATAGGAAAGGATTTTCTGCTCTTTTACACATGCAGCCAAAGTTGGCCTGGTGCTCCTTTATTCTGCCCCTCTGTTCTGAAAACAACAAAATAATAAAAAAATAATACTGAGGAGGCACAGTGAGGGGAAGCATTACCAGATCAACGATTATTATCATATTTCTGCTAAAAGTTCACCCTCTGATCAATGATGCCAAGAATACCAGAATCTACAATACTGTAACCTTTTCATGCCACTTACTGCTGTGTTCAAGAATACCGGCTTCTGCTTCAACTCAGTTTCCACTCCGTTCCTAGAGGCAGAGAGCCAGAAAAGAGGTAGGTATTTAAGATGAGACAACTTTACAATAATTGATTACACAAGTGTCGACAGCAGACATTTTCATAGTACAGACAGGATCAAACCTCCAACCCCAACTGTACAAAGACTTCTGAAAAATTGAGTTTTCTCAGTTCTTTTCGGTGGAACAATTATACTCCGCCTGCCCCACGGCCTGGAGAAAACAGACAAGCCAAAAATGAGGAACTCTCTATGGATATCTTCACAGCTGAGCCTGTTGCAGTTGATCTCCCCTTGAACCATACTAAAATAGCGAGACAACGAAAAAAGTTATCAACAACAAACTCTAGAGTGGTTTGTTATTTCCCTTGATGATAAGTTGAGCTAAAGAGACTGCAGTGTTTCTCAGATCTATATAAATGTATTTATTTTGTTAACTTGTTATTGACACATTACATTTAGGTACACTCGCAAAATATTCAAGCTTATTATGAAGTATGTACGTATTTTAATTACATGTAAAATTTCCACGTATTTGGATAATTTTACCCTAAACAAACGAATAATCTTAATACTTTGCTTTTTTACATGAAATTATGAATGAAATAATGATGTTATTTAAAACTCTAACGTTTACATTTCCTATTCAATGTAATTTATTGAAAATGTTATGTAAACCAATCTCATGAATTTTAACTATTTCAATCCTGTTTATTTTACATGAAATCAAACAGATGCAAGTATTTAAACTTAAACCACAACTTCTTTGAGTGTATGATAGTAAAGTGAGGTGAAGCAGGAAAGGATGACCAAAGTGTATGGCCTAGAAGGAGCAAGAGAGTAAAGAAATAAAGAAGAAAAGGGAGGCATGGATGAAGGAAGTGGGGAAAATAATGGAATAAAGATGCAGGATAATAAATTAAGGAGTCGAAAAGAAGGAAAAAAGAAAGAGAGGAAATGAAAAAGTAACGAAATAAGGAAGGGAAGTGGAGGGATAAAATAAAGGATGGTGACATGAAGATAAATGAAAGACCAAGGAAGCAAGGAAGGGAAGACAGACCATTGGGAAGACATGAAGGACATTGGAGAGGAAGAAGTGAAAAATAACAGCAGTACTAAAGGAAGAGGGAAGGCAGGAAACGATGGGGAAGATAACAAAGAGATGGGAAAAATGTGTTTATTTATTCTCGGGACCGGAAATCTCTTTGGATATGCTCTCCTTTTATTCTGTCAACATAAAGAGACGTGCCACAGTTTACATGCATTCAATCCCTCCAGCTCTTCACTAAATTAAATTGAAAACAAAGAATGAACCGCATTAAAATCTTGACATAAACATATATTTCATATATATATATATATATATATATATATATATATATATATATATATATATATAGGGGATACCCACAATGAAGAAATGAGGAGGGGAGTCAGACATGTCTTATAAACAAAATAAAGAAGAAGCTGGAGGTCCTAACAGTCAGGTAAAACAAAGATAAAATGAAATCTAACACATTTGGTGTGATTATAACAGGACTGCTTACACGAGGACAGTGAGTAGAGGAGGAGGAAGAAAAGGTGTGTTGGGTGGAGGGAATTGTAACACAGCTGACTTCTTTCCACACGGCATCTTAACATCCCATATTAGTTCAGCTCTTTTAACTTTTATCTATTCAGACATCCTTCAACAATTAATCTCCGTTCATTAATTCTTCTCTCTCTCTCTCTCTCTCTCTCTCTCTCTCTCTCTCTCTCTCTCTCTCTCTCTCTCTGCTGTTATCTGTCCATTTCAACCGTTCACCATGTTTGTAATGTAACATCCATGTAACCTCATCATGTAGAAACACAGGCGAAATGCAAACACGCATGAAGAATCTGTTATACGCCGCACCTGAGCTGGCTTCCCATGAACTGAGGTCAGATGTTGACTGAAGTGAAGCGAAGCGTGAGCGGCGAGTCAGCGTGCAGACAACATCAAGGAGGAAGGAGGAGGTAGGGCAGGGGAGGGGGAGTGATAGGAGGAGGTAGAGTAGGAGGAAGGGAAAATTAGGTAAGGGAAGGAAATGAGACAGTAGAGAAGGATAGAAGGTGACAATAATGAACAGAGATAAGAATGTGAAAATGTACAAGTGAAATGATATGGAAGGAAGGGAGATGAGAAGATGGAGGGAGGAATGACACGAAGGGGCAGCAGTGGTCTAAACTGACCCAAAGTAAGGAAGGAGCTGAGTGTGATGGAAAGGAGGAGATGTAGGAGTAAAGTGTATGGAAAGGAAGAAATTGGAAGAAGAAAAGGTTTATAGATAAATAAGGAGAAAGGAAATTATAAAGGAAAAAAAGAAATTAAGAGGAATGGGAGGCATAAAATAAGTATAACACTGATTAAAGAGTCATCAGCGAAAAGCAGTGGAAAATGCGGTGTAACTTTTCAAAATCACACTCCAATATAGATATATTGGAGGGTGTCAAGTCTAATATTTCAGATTTATGTCTTCAAATTACATGTACAATATTCAAGCATTTGAATTATATAATTTTAACATAAATAAAACTTAATGTGATGCATATTTGTCATTAAAAAATGAATGAAACAAGTAAAAAATATATTAATATAATAGCTCCAATTACTCATATGTGTTTTAAAACAAGGTCATTTCCTGATAATTCCATGTTAATCATTCTCATATTATATACCCTGCTTCTTCTACAGTGAGGAATATTTAAAGCTTGTTCACATTTTTGAACTGCTTAAACTGAATTGTTTTTGCAATTGACAGATTAATGTTGATTCTATGAGATTCGAATAAATACATTTTTCAAATTATGATTAATTAATCAAAAAATTAATTAGATGCATGTACTTAAACTTCCACCCTGCAGTGATTACTTTTTCTGACTGCGGTAACCCTCCGTAACACCATGCATTTGCCGACAAACACGATCGGCTGACATTATGTTGTCAACGCTGAAAACGTAGCAGCCAATAGAGTGGATCAGTGTCATTAGATTTCACAGGTGATGCTTTTTTCCCGTTTACACAGCGACAATAATGGGCTTGTTTGCAAGATGTTACTCTGTGGAACCCATTTTCAAAAAATGCTTAAGTTAAAAATGCAAAAGTTTACAAATAAATTTGCTTCCACAAGTGAAGCAGGCGAGGAAATTACAAGGGAAAAAAACAGAATAATCAGCGAGGTAGAGAAAAAAAGATAAAAAAGTAGTGAATGAAAGTCAGTCTGAAGGTAGAGGAGTAAAAGATAGGAAAAGATGAGAGGGTAGGCGAGGACGTTCTGATGAATTAAACCCAGGTTTGCTTCTGTTCAGCCGAGCAGCAGCAGGTTTAAACTTCAGTTTGCTCTCTGTCCTTTTTGGTTGTGATTAAACTCTAATGAAAGTGTTGAACAGGAGGGCGGAGGAGTGAGGATTAACACGGGGGTTATCACACCAGGCGGAAAGATCAACTCTCATTTACATAAACCGCCACTGACGGCGGGGCCCGCTGTGTTTGGCCCTCTCATAACGGCTCATTTATTCCTCAACATTCAGCCACCAGGGTTCAGGGGTCAGGCTCCGATAAGTCACTGTGACCTCAGAGGTGGTGCTTCTTCTGGGTTCAACATCCACTGAACCGGAATGCAGGGAAGGTGGAAACACAACACGTGCTTTAAAGTGGTCTGATGTCCAAGCACCTCATTAGCATGTTTTATACAGAAAGTTAAGATGAATTTTTAACTGATTACGTTCAGAAGTTAAGGCAAAAAGCCAGTCAGTATCTACTAATGCCCACGCTAATGCAATGATGGGGGGGGGCTTCCTTTTATCACACTACCTCTGTGATAAAAGGAAGCCCAGTCTGTTTATGTGTCCTGGTTGGAGGAGGTGAAGAAGAGTTTTTCCTCGTTTACAGGGAGTCATCCAGCTGGGCAGCAAATCTCCCTTCTCAAGAAATAAATAAAAAGAAAACTTCAGTTTGTTTACGAGGTGAGCATGTGCACAATTGGCACTCAGTATTTAAGGAACTTTAAAAAACAGTCTGCATGTTTGTTCTCCATTCAATGTGTTTTCCACTTCACCATCGCAACATCAGTAATGTAGGAAACCATCTTGTGTGGCTGAAGAAGCAGAATCTTGGGATTTTCACGAGGAACATTTCTCACCAAATGTTTACTCAAATCTAATGTCACTTATATGTTTAAAGTAAATGAATTAACGATTTCTAATTCCTTCTTCCCACAAAAAAATATGGAATGTAAACTTCCTATCCTAACCAGGAGAATGGGGAGCAGATGACGACTGGGGACATATACGGATTTTCTATCAATCAAGTAAGACAGGAAGTATAAACAGGACATGGAGAGCCGCCTTTCAAAATAAAACAAGGAACAATAACACAAACCCAGAATCATTAACCTTATTCAAAACGGCATTAAATGACACCGTATAGCTCATACAAGGTAGTCAAAAGGTAGTTTGTTTACAAACTGTGGCTTTTGAAACAACAGAAGCGGAACGACAAGAGTTTTATTTTTTTTATCTCAGCAGCAAAATACTTTTTTCCTTTTAGCACCAATTTGATCCATCCATTTTCTTTAAGGGATGCAAGTGGGGTTACATTATCAAAACAGTGCCGGCACATTGACACCAACAATCTACGGGCCAATTCAGCAACCAGTTCACCTATATTACATGCTTTTGGACCGTTGGAGGAAGCCAGTGTAACCAGAGAGAAGCAATGAAAACATTTACCATTTACACCAAATGCCTATACTATTTTATCACCTACACATGAGAAGAAAGGCGGCAAAAAACACAATCTATGAAACTTAACTCTCCTTTTAGCTCTAACTTTGGTCTTCGCCAGTGCTTTATTAAAAATATTTTACTTTTTAGTCAATAAATACACACACAAGAGGATCATTTGATCCATTGTTTCAACAAAGTGGACTCAAGTCGTGAAAACTGTAACGGCACCCGCTGAGTGAAAAGGCAGACCTCTTTTTGTGTTCTCATTTTTCACAGCTGACTTCCCTCGCCGCGTCTTAACATCTCACATTAGTTCAGCTTTCATGGTTTTAATCTATCCAGACATCCTTCAACAATCAATCTCCATTTATTCTCTCTGCTTGTCATCTGTCTGACCGGTCCACTCAACATTTCTCCATATTTGTGATGAAACATCCGTGTAACCTCATTATATATGAATGCAAACATGCATGAAGAATCTGCTGCATGCTGCACCTGAGCCGGCATCTGATGAACCGAGGTCAGACAAAGTGTCACAGGGCAGCGACGGTTCCTGTTTCTTGAAGCGAAGCGTGAGTCCGTATGCAAATGAAACCGAGGAGCAGGAGGAATGAGGAGATATTTAAGAGGTAAAAACATGAAGACACGAGGGCATGTAAGACATGGAGAAAGAAATCATGGGGGGAAAACAATTTCAACTCAATATCTTTCTCTCAGGGCAAGTTTGGGTTAGTTTAGTACAGTTAACTTTCTGGCAAAGTTAAAATTAAGTCCGGTCTTTATGTAACTCAGAGTATTTTAACAGAATGCGCATATTTCAATCAGGAGAGAAAGTTTAATACAACAGATAACATGTGATAATTTGTCTGTCAGCCTTTGTTGCTCGGACTATTTAAGCAAATTGCGATTGAAGTGTATCTGCCCTGAGCGGCACCAAGGTATATCACCCCCCCTTAGGGACTTAGCACAGATGGGGGAGATGGAGGGCACTGGTACCGGCAGCATGAAACACCTAGTTGGATGGAGAGAGTCCCATTTAAAAAGAGAGCAGCAAAAAGATAGGCTAATGATGAAAGTGTGTCACCCTGTTATTGGATAAATGTGGCTGGCTGATGATCACAACTGATATCATAGTCCACCTGATTGAACGTTTTGTTAGGGCTCCAGGTGGAGGTGAGACTAGACCCGAAATCAGCTCTCCCTTCCTGTTTGCTATGGCGATGGACAGGCTGACAGATGAGGTCAGGCAAGTGCAGTTTGTTTGTCGTTTGTCAAATTTCTGACCTACTTATTTTGTTCAGTTATTAATATTACTGTCTCTAGGAAAATTAAAGTTGAACTAATGCGGTACATAGGTGCTGGGGTGTTTTGCAGAAAAATACTGATCGTAGGCTCCTACAGAATACTGCATGAAATCTATTAAATGTGAACATTGCTTTACGATGCAGGAAACAGGAAAGTGAGCTGACCCCATGACTGTAGCTGCTCCTCATTCATAAAAAAAACAACTGGTTGAATTTATGTAAAAAAGCAGTAAAATATAACACTTACGGAAACTACCAGAGATAAATTATATTTATCTACTAATCCCAGACAGCAAGGCTGTGTCCCCATAAGTCCCCTATCCCCTTCATTGTACAAGCAATACCCCATAAAATACCCATAAAATATGAACTATTTGATAAAAATATGGGTCAATTATTTAAACAAGATAGCTCTCCTCATGTTGATTCATATGCAACAAATTTGGACTAAATTGGATCGATGGTTGAGAAATTATGGCCAGAAAACCTTTGGAGGCAAAGTTCCCTCTAGTGTCAGAAATATACAACTGATCTTTGCCAAAATCTATCCAGTTCTTCTTTGCACTAAGGTCTTTATGGGTATGAAATGATCTAGGAAATAGTTTTTGATTTGACAAGCTAGATATCCTCGAGTGGACCCTGGGCTTGTTCGTTGTGCCTGGGGCCCTTTGGTGCTGTGGGCTCTCCCGGGGGGCTCTCTGTCCTGGGTTTTGGGACGCAGAGCCAACACATGGCTTGGAGGACTGACCGGACTATTTGGCTTCTGTTGGATGCAGGAAGGGGGCCTGTGCACTGGTTGGGATCTTGCTGCACTATCCCGGCCCAATACACACGCATATACTACGACCATCTCGTTGGTGTTGATTCCAGAGGCTGCTGAGCCAGTGTTTGAGGTCAACATCACCGCTATGTATTCAATTTATGGACCCCTAAGTCTCTGGGCTGGCTGGGGTAAATGAGAAACAAACTACTACACTGCTTGTTAATCTTACTTTTATTCTCATCTCTTTGTTTTGTTTCGTCTTTAAGTTTCACGTACGGTGTATCGCCCTCTTTGGTGAGAAATAGATGTTAGTTCCAAATAAATGGTAATAGGGCTAGTCTTTCGAGTAGGACTGGTGTAGGTCACGTACACTCAAACAGAAATAATATCTATCTGTTGCATGATCAAAATCCAAGTTTTTTTTAAGAAATGGTTTTTATCAAATCTTGGCACTAACCCCAAGTTTACTTGCAGACAGATGGTGGAAAAAGAAGAATAGATGATGGTTGCAGGGGTCATCTTTGAAGTAAACATTAACAATCCTTCCTCAGGTAACAGATCAGCAGCTTAAACACAGAGAATCAGACACATTAGCCTCATGCTAATTTCGCAGTCCTGAGCAGCAGGCGGCATATTAACCAGCTCGGTTTTTAGATACGTTGAGCGGCTTCCTTCTCATGTGGACTGTATGCAGCCTTTTTGTAAATCTGGCTGACTTTGTGTTAATATTGTTCCCTCTGACTTATCCTCCATCATTTCCCTTCTCTGTGGATAAAGCAGTGGCCCCGTGCCCAGGGCCCTCGCTGCCATCTTCTATTATTTATGAATATGATTAATAATCTGCTACCCTGCTGCAGGAGAAGCCAAGATCCATAAAAGCACCCAGAAAAAAAAGCAGCATCGGGGTGCAATTCCACTTCAGCGGTATGCACAGAGGAAAATAAATCATCATCTCCCATATGCTTAATGAGAATAAAAGCTGAGACAATGCTGTTTCAAATCCCAAATTCAGCTTGTTAAAAGGAACTTTTATTGAGGTCCAATCCGGCCTGCGGGAGGTTAAACACTGAGGGGGTTGAGGCGGTACATAGACAGTTCTCATGAGGCGTCATGGAGACAATGCAGCTTTAAAGTCTGACAAAAAATAAAATTAACAAGAAACCCACAGACGGCCATCTGATACAACCACTGTTTGCTTGAAATCCATGGCAGAAAAACAAATCTGGTTTCGGCTCAACTCATCTTGGATTTCTTGGCTGAGAAATGCATTACATAATCCATATTTTCCCTCGATCAGACCCGCTGTGCTCACCGAAGGCTGCCGATACAGATTATGCGATATCACTTCCTTACCAGAAAATATCCACTCATTTGCATTGACATTTACTAAAGGGAGAAAATCATAATTGTCTTCAAATAGAGGCGGCTTGAGTGCACAGTGATCCTTACATTACACCAAAGAATCATATTAAGATGTTGCCAGAAATCAATGCTGGAAAAATACGCAAAACATTGCCGGGAGTACAAACATCCTTGCCGCTTGGTCGTACTTAAAGACGGGAAAAGTTTGTGACAATAACACAAAATGATTTTCAGATTGTACTGTATATGGACAGGTTTGCACAAATATTATGTCATTACAGTTTGTAGAGACATGTTCGCATACAGCAGTGTATAACTCAGTGTCTCATCCTACGCTATCTGGAGAACTTGGAGTTGTTTTAACAGGTCGGTTTGACAAAGAATGGCCTTCCTGACAAATCTGACAGGAACCACCAGGAGATGACATATCAGCCTGGCCTTGCAGTGTATTTGCATGCATGCAAGAACCCTCAGTTTATATAAAATGATACTAGTATAAATAGTAGTATGTATTTTGCACCTTTAAGACACAGTCCAGCATGTTCAAATGTAGAGAAATGCATGTCCTTTTAAATGCAGATGTCATATCAACACATCCTGTTCAGTGCACACGTAAATGTAAATATTAGTAAGGAAGTTTACCATGTATTATCTGGAAACTTGGCTTACTGGTTTATTTAGGATAAGTCCGACACCAAATGGTTGCCATTGAATAAATAATTAAAATTCCATTCCTGGTAAACATGCCAAATTTGTCCAAAAGAGAATAGAGTTTACAAGCTGGTCCAAGATTAAAATTATTTATTTGTCCCCAGGGGACAATTTTAAGGCACACAGAATAGTAAAAAAGCAAGAAAAAACACACGCTAAGTTCTTAAATACACAAAAGAAAAACAGAAAGGACAAGTTTTACATATCAAAGGAGAAACATTGGTAGAGAATCTAGGAATAAATAATAATAAGAAAAACAATGGTAATAGTAAATAGAAATAAGATAATAAGATAATAATAACTGTACACTTTATGCTAATGTTATACATGATGTCTTGGTGTGTCAGGCAGTGAGTAAATGGGGTATGGGCAGCAGCAAGAACTTCAGCCACTAAAGTGCGTGTGCCGGAGGGCATTAGAGCATGACCCAAGTCTGAATTTGTGGAATGGGGAGGAGGGGGCTTGCGAGATGCCACTCAAAGGCTGTGAATAGAGGGTATGAGGAGTCACGCAGAACCCTGTCTGCTGCTCTCAGCTTTCAATGCTCACACAAGGACATTAGGTGGGTTTTGATGGGACACTTTTCTCCTTTCCGAATTGCAATGTTGGTCGCCTGTTTACATGACTTGTGAACTTTTCCGACCCGGTGTTTAAATGCATCGACTCACCTAATCGGAAACGCTTTCACAAATGCACAGACGACACACATTCCCGTTCATGAGGTGGCGATAATGCTTTCGGTGAGCTCGGTGCGGACCGCCAACAAGCGCCCGGAAGAAGAATATGACAAAGAGGGCATGCACGGAACTGACTTTTCGCCCATCTAACCGTCCAACTATGTTAAAATATTTCAAAGTTGCAATGAATAAATCTCTCTCCGATGCAGACCGGTACTGTTTTTTTTTAAGTCGCCGTATTTAAAATGCGTAGCGCTGAAAAAAAACAAGAGCATTATGTCATGAAGCTGGACATGCGCAGATACAACTCAAACAGAAAGCTTTCCGATACAGTGTTCCAGCAAGGCGATATTGTAATTTAAAAAATATGTGCATTTTCTTTATTTGGTGCTCAGTCTTTTATTAAATGGCAAAATTTAGTGTGAGATCACACTAAAATAAAAATATAGATCGATTTTGTTGTCCCCGACAGTTAGGATAATCCCCAAATCGCTCCCATCCCCTGCGTTTTAAAAGCAATCACATTGATTGAACTCACGAATTTTAATGTGCAGCTATGTCCAAAAAACAGTCCCCCTCCTGAGTAAAATATGAACCATTAAAATAAAATATTGTGTATGCAAGATTGATCACCTCGAGTTGATTCATGGTCACCAGATTTTTGGACTAAATTGTACCAATGGTTAGGAAGTTATGTTAGAGAAACAGGGTTTTGTGTAGAAAAAGTTCCCCTTGAGAGTAAAATATGAACTGTTAGAGGAAAACACAATATATCTCTTTGATACATATGCACTAAATTTGAAGAAACGTTAGGATGTTCTGTCCAAAAACATTTTCTTTCATGAAAAAGGTACCCCTAGTGAATAAAATAGGAAATTTTCGAGTAAATATGCAATGATATATTTTCTGAATTTGATTAATTTGCACCAAATTTGGACAAAATTTAACCATCATTTGAGAAATTATGGCCCGAAAACTTTTGGGGCTAAAGCTCCTCGCAGTGTCCGGAATATAAAACCAATCTTTCCCAAAAAGACTTCAGATCAGCAAGAACTAATTGCTGTGTAGGTATAAATTTTGAAAATGATCAATGATACTGTTTTTGAGTTTTAGTGTTAACATGAACAATCTGCAGGGGATGGAGAGAAGGCGATGATTTGTAAAGTGCATTATAAATTAAATGTATTATTATTATTATTATAATATCCCCGATTTTTCAGGGATATTGAGGAATGATAAGCGGTTACAGAAAATTACACCTATGCTGCCATCCTGGCAAAAACTTATTTGCATGAAGTGATGAGCAGAGAGTCAGGTTTCTCTGGGTATAATGCAAATAGGGTGGGCAGGGGTAGAGATAAAAATACAGGTGTATGGCCAAAGAGTGATCAAACTCATGAGGGATATATATATATATATATATATATATATATATATATATATATATATATATATATATATATATATATATATATATATGTGTAAATACCATGTATCCTATATGATATTCTATTTGTTCATGTAAAACAATAATCAAGATATAAACAAGTCTAGCTTAACCACAAGGACATCTGTGTTAATAAGGCATATCCATTAGATTTGTCACAGAAAGCATCAGTACATGTGAAACAATCCATCTTATTGAACTGGATGAGGTAAGACATATATGTTCAAATATTTGACAGTAGAAAAAGGAAAAACAATTTTCGAAGTGATGTTTCTATTAATGGCCACTAGATGGCAATGTGTTACTGCCGAACTGTCCATGATGGACAAAATTAAAAAAACTGTGAAATTAAATAAGAAGAACTTAACATAGTCTTTTTGTTGATGAGGTTCCAATCAAAACAATTCTTCTTGAGTTTTAACACTTTAACATTCCAATGAGCTCTAGCAGGTCATAAGACAGCAGGAGCTTGGGTGAGGTGTCAGTCATCAATGTTTTATTACACCTCAGATTCTAACACCACAACACAAAACAGGATCTCTGACTTCGGGAGAGCAAATGGTGAGATACGCCTGTTCTTCTCTTGCTTTGAAAAAACCAGAGGTGGAGATGTTTCGCTACTCAGGGTATGTCCCCAGAAGGTCCCCAATCGTCTTTGTTGTAGAAATCCCCTTGATTTAACCTCTTAAATTAAATGTAACGTTATTTCAACAGTATTTTTTGTAAACAAAAGACTCACCAAAGTAAGTCAAAGATGACCTATTAGATTAAAATATGTATGAAATATTCATATAAACAAGAAGATCTCCTCGAGTAAGTACATCAAATCTGGACTAAGTCGGATCAATGGCTGAGAAATTATGGCCCAAAAACTTATGTAGTCCCTAGTTTCATGGTTGCAACCAACCTTTCCCAATATCAATCCCGTTCATCCTCGCACTGAAGTCCATGGTGGTATAAAGTTTGAAAATGATCAATTAAATAGATTTTTTAGGGTATGTCTGGATAACAGTGTTTTTCACAGCTCCCCCTGATGAGTAAAATGTGAGCATTTAGAGTAAAATATGATATATACAACATTAATAGGTATCCTTGCGTTGATTCATATTCACTAGATTTGGACTAAATAGGACAGACAGTTTGAAAGTTATGTCAGTAAAACCGTTTTTTTCCTTTAAAACTCCCCCTAGTGTTATAGACACACAACTGACCTTTCCCAAAAACACTCCACTTCTTCCTTACAGGTCTATGTGGGTATTACATTTGAAAATAATCCATCGAATGGTTTTTGAGTTATTGCTTCACACAACGGATCTGCGGTGGTGTATGCGACGCTATGACTTTTCCGTTCCTGACTTTTCGTGGATATTATGAATGACTGAATTTATAGGAATAAGTTGAGTTATGGTCCAAACACTCCACTGTCAAAATAGTCAAATTCAAAGGCTAATACAAAAAGTCAAATATTTTCCCCCCAAAGCAAGAACATTTTTTAAACATCTCAAAAAACTACCCATGATGCATCTTGTCCTTGAGGACTCAGCTTGTAGATCCATGTTTCAGCGTTGGATACAGATGTATCTGTGAATTGAAGTGACGTATTTTCTTCTCTTTACTTAAATTTTCAGCCGTGTGTGGAAAGATTTCTGTGGAATCTCTATGTGTATTCAATCACACATGAGCTTATCACCATTATAGATGTGATCTTTGTTGTTTATGCGTGATTCCAAGTTGCACAGCCACAAGCTTTCTACGGCTCTTTTCGAGAATCCTGCCTGAATGGAGGTCATCTGCGTATCCTTTATTTCTCTATGCGAATCAAATGAGAGACATTTTCCTATCCCGTGGGGTTTGGGTTCCTAACAATAACCACCAAAAAATACCCTGTTGAACCATCGTTCCAGACAGGGGAGAGGTGAGATTACAATCCTCACTGTAAACAGAGATAAACCAATGTGTATTCTCAAAGTAGGACATTTGTTTTAGTCTGAGGAAGATTTAGTTTCTTATCCTCATTTTCACTGTGCCTGTCCAAACACATTCAATATTCTTCTGAAACTCAATGCTTTCATCCATCACAACTAATTAGAAACAGAAACCAAAAAAAGATGGATGCAAACAGCAGGTCGGCAAACCATGAATGAGATGTCAGAAATGACTATCCATAAAGATAAATACCATTTATGCCTTTTTTATATAAAGCAGACGCCTCCCTGTTTTTCTGCCTGAGTCTGTCCGTCTTTGAATCGATACATTTAATGATTGTACACCGTGAAAATCTTTGGAACAATTCATTCCTGTTCCTGAGTCTTCCAATTACATATATTAAACAACAATGCAACTAAAACTAAACACTTTTTAACAAACACTAGAAGACAAGACCATATCAGTCCTATTTTAGCCTCTCTTCCCTGGTTACCAGTTCGTTATATTCACGGGGATATTATGGAATTACCTTGCATTCCCTGCCGTAAATCCTTTGTGTTAAGGGGATAACTAGGACATGATTTCATGGATCATTCAAAATTTTATACCCACATAGACCTTGTGCGAGTAACAGATAGGTTGATTTTGTGACAGGCTGCTTTTCTATTTCCAATATGAGGGGGAGCTTTATTTCCAATGACTCGGGCCATAATTTCCCGACTGTTGGTTCAATTTAGTCCACATCTGATGTCCTCGATCAATTTGAGTAGATAGGGTTAGGTCAATTATTTTTACATCCTTATAGACCTTAGTGAGGGGAAGAACAGTTGTATGGCTCCGACAATATCTCTCAAACTATCTGGAAAATAATTTCTCAACAGTTGGTCCCATTAAGTCTAAGTTTGGTGAACATGAATCAATTCAAGGAGATCTATCTTGTATACATCATATCTTACTCTAAAAATCTTTCTTTTTTTTTTACTCACAAGGCGAACCTTTCTTTTCGAAATGCAGGTTCTCTGACCTAACTTCAAATTAATTTTGAGTTCAATCAAGGTAATTGGGGACTTTTCGAGGATATATCCTTGCTGTCAGGGACGACATCAAAGATCTAGTTTGTACATGAGTTCTTCGATTCACCCATTTAAGGAGAGCCGCACCAAAATTTAACGGGATGCATGTCCCATCCCCCATCCCTCCAGTTTCACAGCAATCATCTTTTGGGTAATCCTCTGATATACAGAAAAGACATGAATGAAAGCATAATCTCCATGACAGAGGTAATTGGCTATACAGCAACACAATAACAATCCCTGAAAACATAACTTTTGTAGTTCCATGACAATATATTGTGCAAAGACATAATGTTGGAGCGTTTAAGCCGTCAAGGTGTCACAGGTGCACTCTCCCAGGATGGATTTATGGCTGCCGGAATCCAGCTATACTAAACTAAAAGTCAGAGAATAACTGAATTCAGTAACTAAATGCATGAAAAATCCATCCAGTATCTGTTCAAACGTTTCAACCCTTTCTGTTCAAGTCAACTTCATAGTGGCAAGGTCATCAAAAGTTAGGATTCTCCCTCTGGACCAAGGATAGTCAACTAGAATTGCAAGAGTTGCATTAAGTCAACTCTTCTCCCTTGCTAGGGTTCATGTCTGAGATCAGAGGCCCCTAACCCAAAAGAATATTATTAATAATAATAATAATAATAATAATAATAATAATAATAATAATAATAACTGTTAATATTATTATCATAAAAAAAAGAAAAAAGAATGCGACAAAAATAATAATCTTGATTTTCAAACTTGACTCACGTAGATGAGAGTTTACTGATGCAACCGTTACTCCGGTTCACTAAATAACATTCTTGACTAAAATAATGTTCTATTTTCTACTTTCAACTTACACCATTTACAAGGACAAATAAAAACATTTCTTTCAGTTTCTGTGTGCAGATGGAGCTAAAATAGCCGTAGCGTTTCTGTTCTTATTTCCCAGAACAAAATGTAGAAGGTCATTTCTGCTCTTTGGTCTCCTACCTACTATTTCACATAATCCAAGTGCCTTTAATTAAATACACGTATAAGTGCATAGAGTCAAGCTAAATAAATAGTCTAATTTGCAATTAGAGCCAACAACGAACAGTGTAATCAACGCAGTCCGTGACTGTCAAGAGTTTATCATGTTTATTGTCAAATGAAGGCAACACTTATGCGGTTTTAATTAGAGACCAGGCATCTCCGAGCACAGCTCGTATTAGGAATGTTGATTCAGTGTTTGCTGCTCCCTGAGGATCCAAGGACATTATAACCACGAGGGAGAGAGATATCTGAAACTGCTAGATTTGAACAATGACTGAAATGCAAATTTGTTGGTTCAAAATGAATCCCCTAACAAAACACCTCACAAAATCTCTCTAAAAAACAACCATTCTTTAAAGGAGTACCGTTTTCTCACCACCCCAAAGTAGTTATGCAGGTTTTGCTTCAAGGTCAACAATATCTCAGGTGTAGAGAACAGAACTCTAGTTGTAAAAGCAAAGTCAATATCATATTATTCTATTATCCATGCATCTATCTAGATAAAGATCTTAAAGATTGAAATGGGTGAAGGATTCAGAGATGGACAGTCTCACATCAGCAGAAGAACTCTCATATAGCCCCAATAGCCCAAAGCTCTGCTAGGGAGATTTTCATATATTTTTTTGATTCTCTTTGTTTCCTGTCTTCATGCACTCTATATCTGGATTTCAATGAACTTAAACCTTTAAGAGGTCATTAATTATTCTTCCATGTTTTGTAAAAACATGGATTTGTTACTAAATAAAATTACTTGCTAGTATTATTCAGTTGCCACACACACAATGCATGACAGCACGCAATGACACTAAAAATGGAGAGCTTTACAGCAGATATGTTTCTGTGAGGGGAGGGGCCAAAGATGAGGGAGGGGCCTATTAAGTGAAGAGACGCGGGGGCTAATTAATATTGTTTTAATACCCTTTTTTTTTACTTGTCCTTTGGATGGAAAGCATATTTTATTGCTCCATGGTGCAGCTGTGGCACATAGGTTTCTGGTCCCACCAGTATTGGAGCCACGTTTTCAGTTTCAAAGGGAAAATCCTAAATATGATATTTGGAGTCAAATGAAGGTTGGATCAATTGAATTTAAATCTTGCTACATGAAAAGATAGTGGGATTGGTCATCACAACCAAAACTCCAGCTACCTCCCACTATTTGATAAACATGCGGTTTTATCCAATTCCGAAACCATTTGTCATCTAATGATTTTAAGACTACTACTGAAAACTTAAACACACCTTCTGCATCCATTTAAGGTTCAATGTTTATACAACTCAACCTGTTCCACATTTACACAAGGTAAAACTAAAGTGGTTTCAGTCAATGAGATTCCATGCATTTTCCTTGTAAAGTCAACTAATTTGGGATAAGAGTGTAAAGAGTGAAGCTAAACAGCTGTCAGGGTTATATCTAGCTTAAAATGTAGCCATATTGTGCTTAACATTCAATGCACAGATTGAAACAAATAAAATAAATACATTTATTAAAATGAACGTCAAGTGATTGGTGATAGAAGAATATTGGGTATCTGTAGGATAAAGCATATGGCCTAGACCTATTCTTATGTAAAGTGTCAATAAATTACTTTTTTTAATTTGGCACTTAATAAATAAATATTGACTTAATATGGTAGCCCCCTTTCCCCTATGAGGATGAAGGCCTCGCCAAAGGCCCCTGCATCACCTCACCACCATAACAGTGATTTAATAAGCTGCAATGCAAAATCCGACTGTCAGAGCTGCAGAAGCGTCATGGAAAGAGAAGATAAATGAGGAAAAACTGAAACTTCAACACTGCATTAATCCTTTATGGTCAGCATTTTAAATTTCCCCTTGACGATGCAGACGTTGGGTCTCCATCACCTCTGAGGGAGCCGCAACTCGCCTGAATCCATTTTCAATGGTTTCCTGAGTTATTCAAGATACATTTCTTTTAAAAAAAAATGTTTGCTTAACCTTTCACTAAATGTTCTGGGCAGTAAAGCGTGGACACCCACTAATGGTCTTTTAACAGCCAGCAGTGTAACGCTTCAGATGTTGGAGGAAAACAGATTCACAGTTTTGGAGTAATTATTTAAGTTAATGATGGATGAAGCCGACGACACAGTTTAACTCACCACATCGATGAATCCGAACCGTCTGCTCTGACCTTCAGCAAAATATATTAAGACTGACAACATAATTCTTTATTAAAGATTAGGTTCTGGAGTCTTATCTGCACGCATATCTGTGTGTTGGACTGGAAGATTTTGTGCGTGTGGCGAGCGTTTGTTCCGATGGTGGTGGTGTGGGGAATAATTAACTGGTGCACCATAACTAGCAGATATATAATATAAATAACAAGAATTTTATAGAGAACATAACTAAAGCAAAGGAAAACTGTAATTTCAAAAGTATGATTTCTAACATGCTCACAAATGAATCGTAATCTCCGATCTTTCTCAATTCCTCTACTCTTCTTCTCTCCTTTTTTGTAATTCTCTCCATGCTCCCCTTCCTTCTCTTTCAATCCTCCATCTCTTCACTCTCATGCTTTTCATACCTCCTTCTGTTCTTGTCTTTTTGCCCTTCTCTTTTCTTCTTCCTCCTCATAATTCCTGTTTTCCGACACCCCTTCCGTATGAGAGGACAGAGGACTCCTCTTTCTCCATTCTCTCACTTCTGTTTCCCCTCTGCACACCTCTTTTGAATTCCTCTCTTCACTTTTCCTTTGGCTCCTCATAATAATTCTCGCTTTTCCTCTCCTCTTCTTACTCCCCATCATCCTCCTTTCTGCTCTCCCCTCTCCTCTTTTGATCTCCTCTCCCCCTAATCTTGTTAACCTTCTCTTTTCCTCTTCCTCCTCAGATCTCCTGTTTTACTTCTCCTCTCCCTTCCTTCCTCCTCTTTCTCTTTAGCATCCTTATTCCTGTCCTTCTCTCCTGTCCTCCTATGTTATATCCTCTTCACCCCTCACTTATTTCTTCTTTGCATCCATTCTCCTTGGTTCCCTATTCTTCTTTACTCGAAATGTTCCTCTCCTATTCATCTTTGTCTGGCCTCCTCTTTCCCTCGTCCTCCTTATGATTCCTATTTCACTACGCTTCTTCCTCTACCCCCCTCTATTCTTGTTCCCCTCTCCACTCCCCCCTCTACTGGTCATTTTTCATGCATGTCATCTGCCGGATGTCACACCTTAGCAGCGTCACTCTCTCTCCTCTGAAGATCTATGGGCCATGGATTTCATATTTTCAGCTTATTTACCTCGTCGTTTGTTTTCATTTTTTTACAGATGCGGGTCATTTGACAGTTTTGCGTCATTTTCAAATCCCTGCCTCACAAACAGTAATACATTATGGCTCCCCCCTCCTTGCAGTCTGCCATAGGCTGTGGAGAGCGGAGGAATAATGTTTCCAGCACATCCTGATTTACAGCGAGCTACTGGTGGAGGCTCGGAGACATTTGTCTCCACACGGCGGGAGCCAGATAACCACTGTTGCTACATCTTCATATCGCCCGATGAGCTCTCACATTCTCATATGGAAAGTTCCTGCTTACATATGCTTTTTAAAGAAAAGCAAGGTGTTTGGCTAAGGGGTCACATGCTTCATGATTGAAGTTGAGGATGTTTTGGGACAGACACCAGAGTAGGTGTGCTGTCTGCAACACAAAGCCAATAAAGCTCTTGTTATTATTCAGTCAGGAAGGCTATTCCTGTGCAGATCCAGGCCATAGTTCTCATTCATTCCTGTCATTCAAATCCCCCGCATATAAGTTCTAAATGGGCATGTAAATGCCTTTGTCGGGAATCCTCTTCCTATACATTTTATCGGCTGAGTAATGAAATATTTCTAACTAAGCTATAAACATTTACTTTGAGTTCAAGAAAATGCTTCAGCCTCCAACAATAATGCTATGCAACATTTGGGCGCAGCTGCCTCTGTGTCAGCTCTTAATACATTAGTCAAAAAAATTACGGGAAGACTTAGTGATAACAGTATAACACATGGTCAGCTAAACCTCTGAGATCTGGATATGTCCATATAAAAAGTGCAAGCCATCGTGAATCACTGTTCAGGGCCGTGGGGGCTGGAGCCCTTCCCAATTGCCATGTTGAAATTCGCACCTGTTGGATCAGCAACTGATTTCAGCTTTTCACTGATTTTGGGTGGGATTTAGAATCCAGGCCTCAATGGGTTATAAATAAATGGTTTCCACTGACAGTTCTTACATCATTTTGCTGTAAAGATCTTTATCAACAAAGATTTTCGCCTTGAATATTTCTTTCATAGAGATCTGAACTGTGATTTAAGGGTTCCTTTAATTGTTTTGAGCAATACTAATGATGATAATAATAATACATTTAATTTATAATGCACTTTCAACCTGTCTAATTGTTTGGTTTGTCCAAGTCAATTAAAAAGATAGAAACTTTATCAATCCCCACAGGGGAAATGTAGTGAGGAAATACAGGTTTAAATCTGCTGTAACATACCTTTTTACTACTAAAGTGGCAGGAAGTACTTCCAAACAGCTTGAGGTAGAGGTAGGGAGAAAACCAAACTGGTTTTTATTTTAAACAACAATGAAAACATAATATAACATTGTTTTTGCACATTAAAATACCTTTGCCTGCGGTCATGACAACAGTCGTGACTGATGGAGACTAGCAGCCTTTTATAGCCTGCCGATGGCAAAGATCTGTAATCTCACCACAGTATGGGGTAATATATCCCAGCCTTGACATTACAAATAGCAAACAAAACAGAACGCGGTAGCATACACATATCTAACACTAATATGAATTATTGTGCATGGTCTTAGGTTATGCATTCATTATCATACTAGACTCTAAGGGGCTGTATATATGACAATAGTTCTCGCATAAAACCTTTTTTTGCCGTTTGGCCTCTAAACAGCAGTGTTTGAGACCTGAAATCGTAAACTCTTCAGCCTAATGTCCATCCGCGTTCAGAACAAGTACACAAATTATTACAAACTTTAGAGTTCTATTTGTGCTACACTCAAAATACTTCTCCAGCAAACCACAGACTTTCTGAATCGTGTGATTAGTGGAGACAATCCATTGCGCATGCGCTTGGTGTTCTTTGGAGGCGATAATGCTGAATTGAACTGGAATGAATACCACAGTGTTTTCAGTCGTTTTAGTGGATCCAAGTTCACGAGGATTGTTTTATTTTTTCTATATATATTTTCCTTTATTTGGAATCACATAGTGGCACCGCTTCAGAGTAGTCTGGAACTGGTACCACAGAAGTTTATCACACACCAATATCGTTTTCACTATGTTCTCGTATAAATACAGAACTTTTTAAAACCCAAAGGAAAAACTTTTCCATTCTTAGCTATAACGGTGTCATGAAAATGGGGCTGAACACCCGAAAAGGTTGACTATGGCAACATGGTATTTCCTGTAACCACTTAATTGGTGTTCAGACGGACTATTTTAGACCAAACTACGTGGAGAGGAGACACAAAGTTGAGTCACCTTAATGAATAAACTACAAAAAACTCTTTTATGCCAATAAACACAGATTTAAATGAGCAAAACTAGCTTTTCAAAGGCTTACACTTGATGTTACCACTCACACAGTTTTGCCCTCATAGAAAAAGCCAACAATTTACCCCAGCTGAGACAAACAGACAAACAAGCAAGTCATTAATCCTTGCTGTATTTCCAATGAAGATATTTAATAACTCACTCCCTATTCTTTCAATGGCTGCTACTACTAGTACTGTATCTGTTTACACTTCAATAATCAAGTGCTGCAAAATACTGGTAAACAAGAAGACTTAAACAAACACTACCTGACCTATGTTCCCATCACCAACATCAAATGTAAATCCCTGAAAAGTCCCCAATTCCCTGCGTTGTACAAGCAATCCCCATGATTGAACTCCTCAAATTAAATATAAAGTTATTTCCGAGGTATTTTTTTTGTAAAAATATACCCACAGAGAGTAAAATATGAACTACTTGAGTAAAATATGATAATTGCAAGATAAATATCCTTTAGTCAATTCATATGCAGTGAAGTTGGACTAAATCAGAATTTGTAATCTAAAAACTGTTTGTTTTGTGAAAATCTCTCCCTAGTGGCTAAAAGATGACCTATTCAAGTAAAACACACTGTATGTAAGAAAGATTTCCGCGAGTCAATTTATATGCATCAATTTTGTACTGAATCAGACCAAAGGTGGAAAAATTGTGTCCGGAAAACTTTTGGAGATAAAGCTCCCTCTAGTGTCAGAAATATACAACCAACCTTCGCCAAAATCCATGCAGTTATTTTTTGAACTAAGGTCTATTGGGGTGTAAAGTTTGAAAATGATCCATAAAGGTTCATTAGATCTGTCGGGAAAACAGTGTTCATCATATGCTTTAAATTTGGAAAATTTAAATCGGATCAATGCTTGAGTTAAGTTATGTTGAGACAATTTGGCAGAAAAAGATCCCCTTATATACAACTGAACGTCCACAAAAACACTCTGGTAATTTAGTTTTAGAGTTATCAAGCAGACACGAAGGATCTGTGGGGGACGCGACTACAGCGATGACCATTCCAGAATATTCCTGACTGTTCTGCGATGTAAATATCTGAATCAATATGTCTTCTCATCTCGGTCAAGCATTTGTGAAAACTCACGCATTTTAAGTTTCACAGTAGTTTATGAGTTTCATGATTCACATGTCTAAAGGGAGTCGTTTTGTTCATTAATCCAAACTCTTCCCAGTAAAATCACAGTAAATTCTCTGATAGAGGTTAGGATTTTTTTTTAACTGCAACGCCGAGGATAAGAAGTGTTACCATAAGTTCTATAATAAGGCAGCAGAACTTTTATCGTACCACAAGGGATAAAAGCATTAATTTGTATGAGTTCTCTTGAGACTTCTCTTTTCATAATCTTCTCCAATTTGTTAACCAAGTTCTGGCGTCACATACAGGTAATGATCTACAACGATTAAATCGTTTTTAGAGATTTGATGAGCACTCCAATGAGGAGCATTCCTCATCAAACTAGAACTGGTAATCGGGCCTCTCTCCGTATTTCTTACACCAAAACCAATTCTGACTGGTCCAAAAAAAATTGGCTCAACTTGTGTCAAGCTTAGGCAGTATTCGTGCTCAAGGTTCTCTCACCAGCACTACTACTTCCGTTCAATCCTTCCAATGAGTGGGTTTGATCAGATCTGATAAAGGATGGGGCGGCACGGTGGCGCAGTGGTTAGCAACACTGCCTCACAGCAAGAAGGCACCAGGTTCAAATCCACAGCTGCCAGCCTTTCTGTGCAGAATTTGCATGTTGTCTGCATGGGTTCTCTCTGGGAACTTCAGCTTCCTCCCACAGTCCAAAAACTTGTGATACAGGTGAATTGGGGACACCAAATTGCCCATAGGAGTGATTGTGACTGGCTATATGTGTCAGCCCTGCAGTAAACTGGCAACTTGGCCAGGGTGTACCCCGAAATAACAGAGCAACTAATGTAATGTTTAGTATTTATTTATTTAGTCCAAAATTTGATTACTATGAATCGGATCAGATCTACCTTGTTAATATATTTCTTTCTCGTTCTTGACATTTTATTCAGTATGAAGAGCATTTTCTGAAAAACACAGTTTTTCAGACCTAACTTCTTCACCATTGGTTATATTTAGCCTAAATGTGGTACATATGAATAGATCCAAGAAAGATATTTGTTGTAAATATCATATTTGACTCACTAGAGGGAGCTTTCTTATGAAAACCACTGTTTGTTATTGTCAAATTTTATATGCATGTAGACCTATTTCTGACAATAGGCGTCTAGTCCAAATGTGGAACATATGAATTGTCTCAATGATATTTATTTTGTATAGATGTTTTATTTTACTCTATAATATATTTATATTGTATTCAGTAGCCGGAGCTTTTTGACAAATAACACTCAGCATAACCTTCAAATTGTTGGTCTGTTTTTGTCTAACTTTGGTGAAAATGAATGCACTCATGGAGATCTGTCTTGTATTTCACATTTTTATTCTAAAATTTCATATTTTACTCACAAGAGGAGCTTTCTGTAGGAAAAACACTGTTTTTCAGACATAACTTTAATTTGAGGATTTCTCCCTGGGAGGGTTGCTTGTACAACGTAGGGGTTTGGGGACCCTTGTTTTGTGGATTTACCCCTGCTGTCGGGGACGAGAGCATAGGCCTGGCTTTTTTCTTTAGATGGACATCTAAATAGAATTAAAGAAACTTGATTGGAGTGCAGAGTGTGGACTGGTTGTTTGCCTCTACAACAAGAAAAGGGTATAATACAGCTTAAATTCAGCTAAACAGGGATGAAAATTGTAAACCATGTTAATCAGTGCAAAATTGACAACTTATATACTATATGGATCAACTAAAGGATAAGGTGTACAATTGGTGTACAATTTGCAATTACACTAAGCAAGTTTTTATGTCGCATAAAACAACTTCTCACAATATGTTATCAAAATTGAAAGGAAACGGTTTTAGGTGTCATTACAAATACTGGAGTATGGCACTTTAAAACTTTGCAATAAAGAGAATCTTAGCACAGATTTGTTTTGGACGCTAATTCGATTCCTAAGTAACATAGTATCTGAACCCTCTTCTACCCAGTACAGTGACATGTGGGGCGGGGTTAAAACCAATGTCAAAATATCCTGTGACCTGACTCTGGGAGTATGTGTTAAAATTCATCCAGAGCTGAGGTAACTTGGTCGTGTTTGTAGTGGAGTCTCATAAATAAATAACAGGCTATACTGCTCCCTTCACTCTGCAAAAAGGACCCCCCCAACTTTACAAGTGGGGTGCAATGGTGAGTTAGGAATTTATAGCCTCTTAAGAAGCATAATGTGCTGTTATACACAGAGTAAAAAGGCTTCAGGGTGTAGGGAGACTCATGCATATATCCCAAATCACGAAAAAACAAGTGGAGACAATTCTTCTACAAACTTTTTTTTCGGATAGTATAAGAAGAATGTGGAGCTCGGGAAGGGGCATGGACACATTTTTTTTAGTACGGATATAAGTAATAGTAAGTTGCACACACGCTACTTTGAAAATCACACGTGTATTAGTTAAATTTACTGAATTTGCGTGCTCGTTCATGGCTTCTTGCAGAACGTGTTTCTTTAAAAAACAGTCTGTGACAGCTTTGTAGCAGTAAAAGACTCAACAGGCTGGTCAGACTCCATGTGTGCGTCAGTAAAACTGTACATTGAAAGTACTGAAACTATTTGATGTCTTTAATATATAATCTCTGCTGGATTGGATGAACATTTCCTTCAGTGGTTCCACCACCACCTCTCAAAATACAGTTGTCTCCAAAGATTCCAAGAACTCTTAATATTCCTACAGGTGGACCACTAGGATCCATTCCTTAACCCCCATGATCGACTGAATCAAACGCTCTGGATAGGTCCAATACATGATTAATACATCTGCTGAGGGGCTATCACAATTATCTCACCTTCCCTTTCAATGTTTCTTTCAGTCTTGGGCATCACATGTTTTCCAAACATGTCAACCTCAATGTGAAATTCTTCCACTGTTTTTGTGATGGTAATTGCAATTATTTTTTGTGTAATTTAGCATTTAGACATTGCTGACTCATGTTTTGTAGGTGAAAGTCATTGCATCTGTCAGTAGTTTTATCAATGCTTTTTCGCTGCCTGCTACATGTTAACTGCTGTTCAAAATGCTGTCATGTCACCCAGGAAGCTTCAATGTCGCCCAGACCAGCTCATGGTCTAACGTGAGCCCATCCTGTGTTGATCCCTCCTATGTTGGACCCCAAGTAGCTTTGCTGCACGTCAGAGATATAGACACTCAGAAGGGTACATTCCTCTGCATAAGCCCAACAGCTACCTTAAATTCAATCAACCCTCTTCCAAATCCAAGTCCATAAAGATCACTGCATTAATCGAATAAAAATACTAAATAATTAAAAAAAAAGAAAAAGATATTTAAACAGCCCCAAAAATAATGTCAAAATGTTATAGAGAGGGACAAAATATTCTGGATTTCCCCTTTTATTTTGATTCACACAAACAAAATGAATGGGCTCTCTAATCCCACCTAGGTTTTTCTGAAAATATATTCCGTATTTCACTGTAATCCAACCAACCAACTAACTGAATGACCAACAAACCAACCAATCTCCTCGGAAAAAATAATAATGCATCAATATTGATGAAAAAAAGAAATCATATTAATTGAGCTGGTTTCTAATAAGTTTGTACAGTTTAGTGCAAATAGACATAAAAATCTTGATCCACCAGAATTGGTTTACCTTCGTTAATCCGGTTACGTTCAATTTATTGATCCAGGTCTATGAGTCTGACTTCAGATGAGGCTTGATTGAATAAAATGTTCTGTTGGGCTTCACTTTGATCTGTACTAAGTTCCACTCTAGTTAAAACTCTCTGAGGTTGTACGCTGGCCCCAATAGTCCTATGACCACTTGCATCATTGTCTGATGTTTCACCTGTTCTTTAGTTATCTAAACTAGTTATCTAAACTAAAGAACTATTGCACGAACCAACGCTGATACTGTTGAAGAAGAAGTCAAGTGAACTTGCTCACATTTGCTGGATGAGGGACCTCTTGTCGCGTCACCATCCAGATTCTATACAGTGTGGCAGGCTCTCTTCCAGTATGTGGTCAAAATCTATTAAAAGCAACTTCAAAGGATAATTGATCCCCATCATTTATGCAGACTCAATGAAAACATATGCAATTTTTGCCTGTGTCACTGTACATAACTAATGTTAAAATTGTGATACAAACTCGATTTCTTTGTTCACTTGTGGCTGATGGTTGTTGGTAATTTTGGCGAATTCTCTCTTCACGTTGACACTGTATCTCATGAATTTTAATTTGCTTGGTAGTGATGCAGTTGTTCTACAAGCTCCAGCATAATACAACTCCTGAACAAATAGGCCTTTAATTTACTTTTTGATAGCCCAGCAATGAAAAGTGATCTTTATGGTCCATTATCTGTAATCCTTTTACACACACGGCCAGCACCACTGTGGGCTGGCCCTCTTTATGACATTCACTGGAGTAAGTCCAAAGGTTTGTAAAGTCTTTTCTGCTGGAAGTCAGCAGTAAAAGATAAACTAGCTGCCTGTGATAAATGGAGGCAGTAGGGATGTGATGAGGATCAGTGTGATATTCCCACTGGTAACAGCTTCACATTAGTATTTAGTGCCAGAGGTTAGCAACATAGTTAGAAAACTATAATTGAGGTCAGAGGATGATGATGAAAAACAGACTCCTTCATTCAGAATTGTTTTATCTGAGGTAATCGGGAGGTTTTTTCCAGTGTGCTTAGTAGATATATATGAAATCTATTGTCAGTAATAGAAAAAAACCTCAAAAGGAGTATTTCTTTCTGAGTCTGATATGAGACGATGTTTTCAGTTTCAACCTTGTTAGCACACACTGGAATCAGTGGAAGAAGGGGAGAAAATACATTTATTGTCTTATGTTTTATTCACACATCTGAGCAAATGTATTGATCTTAATTGATTAAATTCGACCTCTGTCCCAAAACATTCTGTATTTTATGAATCTCTTCAAATAGAACCGAACACCTGGAAGATATTGACCTACACTACTTTCCTCGTTCTTCTTATGTTTCTTTCTTTCTTTCGCATCATAAACAAAACAATGGAGAAATTTTGGGAAAGTTCTGTGGTATATTTCTGACACAGGGGGGATTTTTCTCCAAAAGGTTTCCGGAAATAATTTCTCAACCATTGGTCCGGTTTAGTCCAAACTTGGTGCATATGCTTCGACTAAAGGAGATTTATCTTGTATACATGAAGATCTACTCTAATAGCTCATATTTTATTCACTAGGGGGAGTTGTTTCCACGCAAAACACTGCTCTCTGGACATAACTCAAAAAATATGTCATTGATAATTTTTTTAATTTTCTACCTAAATAGACCTTTGTGATAGAAAAACGTTGGTTGATTTTGGGAAAGGTCCCCCAAAAAACACAGTTTCTAGAATATAGCTTCCAAACTGTTGGTTAATTTATTTTCGAACTTATTTTTCTTTGACAAAAAAATACCGTGGAAATATCTTCACATTTAATTTTAATTTTTGGAAGTACAATCAGGGAATTTGGGACATCACTGGGATATTCCCCTTGTTGTCGGGTACAACAGCACAAGTCTTGTTTACACAGTTAATAAAAAGCAGCAAAGACATAAGCAATACTCAGCTCAGCTAGTTGTCGGGGTGGCCATAAAATAGATTGCAACATGTGGTTGAGATGGTTTTTTAAACCCCCTTTTTTTTTAACTTACTTCTTCTAAAAGTCACCAGACATTTTGTGTCTTTCATAAATTGTAGCTACACTGCCCCAGTTCACTTCTACTGCTACTGCTGCATTCCATTCCTCCTGTCCGTAATGTTGAGCATAAACGGGCCTTCATGTGTAATTAGATCTGCACTATGTAGCAGACTAATAACTACAATGGAATGAACAGAAATTATCTTTCATTTTGATCATTTAAAACAGAGTTTACACTTTTATTTTCAAAGTGAAACTACAATCTAACAATTTTTGTCCAAACCAGCAGATGGAGAGCGGATTGTTGGAAACATCTTTATATTCTTTTCTTTCTGCATACGTCAGTCGCGCAAAAGAAAAATACAGCCGTCGAAGAGCACTCCAAGGTTCTTGACGTGAGCAGAAGTTGCTTTTTTAATTATTATATTCTATATATTTTATTATATTAGCAATTACGAAGGGGTTCATTTAACTGTAAAGAAATTAAAAATTTGTCTCAGTGGCAGGTAGAAACAAAAGAACTTTCCTCCGAGGCTTCATATCAGCAGCCATCTGGATGGGAGTTCGACTGCAAAGCAGCGATTCCCTGCAGACACTTGGTATAAAACTTTAATTAATGGGGAGAGTGTGTGATCACGGTGTGGTGAATCAGTGGCCTCAGTGGCTGAACGCCCTGCCTGACAACAACAACCTCCCTGCTCGGGGAAACTTTAGAGCGGCAGTGGTTTTGCAGAGGAAAAAGAAGAGGAACTAATTAAATCTGGGTTTCAGCTTGCTGTTTCCTCTAAGTGTGCCCCCAGCAGCAACAGGGAGGACAGGGAGAGGACATGGAGCAGAGAATTAAATACCAGCACAGTCAGTTTGGCCTGTGACGCCCTCAGGGACAAGATGACACCTCCTACGGTCCATACAGAATGCAAGAATGCAAAATCAGGTTAAAAAAGGTAATTAGATTCCAAATGAAAGCACCGAGGGGTTCAGGGATTATTTTAAGACAGCTGAAACTTTTTCCTCTGGGGTCTGGTTCTACGCTGGGGTGAGCCTTAACCCAATATTTATATACCAAATGTTTAACATGCTAATGTACACTTTTAAAAAAATTAGGGGGACATTTAATCATTACAGAATAACAGTGAGCGGCTGTGAATCAGTTCCAGTTGCTTTGGTGAAAATGAAAGCAACCACAGGTGGACGGGAGTGTCCAGAGTTCTGCAGACGGTGGCCGCAGTCCATTCCTCTCTCCTCATCCTTCCGTTGTGATTTTTCTATAGTTCTGCATTTTGCTGTGACCCCGTCTCTAGTGGTAGCATGACGCGGTACCTGCGGCCCATTCAGTTAGCACCGTTAGTTCAGCTCTTCCAGGATGAAACATCCATCGCTAGAAGTTTGATGTGTCTCACCACAGTCTCTATAATACCAGGAGTCGGACATTTAAAAGAGAAGTGCTTGACAGGGCCATAGAGTGACCACAGCCCAGCAGCAGGACCAGTATCTGCTCCTCTGTGTGAAGAGGAATAGGAGGAGCACCAAAAGAAATGGGCAGATGCCTCATTGGCGCCCTTGTCTCAACACAAACAGGGGAAGGTTCACACTAGAGCTCATGTGACGGACGTGAAAGTGTGTGGAGACGCCCTGGTGAACATAATGCTGCCTGAAATATCATCCATCATGACCAGATTGCTGGTGGGTCGGTGATCATCTGGAGAGGCATGTACTTGGAGGGTCTCAACGGTAGCCTGACTGGTGTTAAGTACCAGGAAGAAATCCTCAGACCCACTGTCAGACCGCTGGTGCAGTGGACACTGGGTTCCTCCTAGAGCAGAACAATGCCTGCAGGTCCTGGGTGATGAAGGCATTGATGCCTTTACTGACACTCACAATCACTCGACTTGAATCCAATCGAGAACCTCTGGGACATCTATTGATACCCTGATATTCTGAAATGAATGAAAAGTAATACAATAAAATGAAATAAAGAGGTAAAGTTTGACAATAATAGCCAAGCTGTTCTGGAAGTACAAAGCATAAAGTTTGAAATGGTTGTCATGGATTGTAAGCCTCTCTCAGCTTTTAAGAGACGGCACAAACAGCAGCTTTAGTCCTGTTGACTTCTTTTCATCATCCAAACACTGAAAATGCAAAATAGAGATAGAGACAGGCAAGGATCATTCCTTTAATGCTATTTTCATGTCCAGCAGGAACTATTAATGACGGTTTGAATTGAAGTGAAGTGAGCTGTTCTGGCGGTCGAGGAGTTTTCTGTCTGCCACTCTGCTGAGCTTTTTTAGTCTATTCATCTGCGCACAGAGACGAGGAGGAGAGCATTGATCACAGCGCCGTCAAGGTCTGCTGCCTCTGTCACCAAGTGAAAAGCTTTTAAGTCTTGCCTTTTTTTTTGCAGTTTGATACTTTCACGTCAGGCCAGCTGTTGAGAAAGATGCCTGCAAGGTCAAGGCCGACTGCTGCGCCACATGTTCACATTTTATCTCAGGAATAATCTGACTGAAAACTCCATCAGACATCAAAAGGACTTGAGTTCATTTACTGATTATATATGAGAGAATGAAATACAAAACGCGCCAAATAGATTCAAAAACTATACAATAATACACATTTTGTCCATATTTTCCGCTAAGCTGTATAGATCAATCCATAGTGTCCTACGAGTATATCTGCTACTAGAAATGTACTTTTCACGAGTCAGCAGTGGCGGACTGCCAGGGATTGCAAGACCTTCTCTGCTAGCCCAGACATTGTCAGAAAATTTTAAAAATCATATATCAATAGACATTTTAATTGAGACTACATGTATCTGAATAGTTTCTTCACATCCGTTTCATTCTCGTTTGCTTCTCTCCGTGATTGCTTCCAGTGAGCTCATACAAGTGAGTTTTGTATTATCAAATCAGATTTTTCGACCGCGGTCGCTGATTGGAAGGTGCTTCTACGTGGGACAAGCAGCTTCCAGAGTCCTGCATCACTATTTGACAGCCTGTCAGCACTAGGCTCTATGCCATTAGGAAATGGAATTTTTAATGGAAGTCAGTGTTCTCTGCTATCATTTTATTTGACTATTTTTAAAAGACAGAGAGGAGGGCATATGTTATACAGATGAGGAGCAGCTTTGGGTGAGTTCTGACTTTTAAGTATCAAATAGCTGTTGATTATTGCTTGCTGAAGATGTTTGACGGTGTTGTGGTGTGAAAGCGGTCCAGCTTTATTGGTATCTACAGGTATCTGTATTTAAGGGCAGCGTTATTGCTGGAGTATAGTTCTGAAGGTCCAGGTGTAAGACCCACGGCCCGCCACCGTGAGCGAGAAACATCCGTGTGTAAATAGTTTTATATTCTGATAAAAAAAAAATGATTTCAAAAATTGATCTGAGGCTCAATACTAGGCTTCACCTATCAATAGTTTGATAAATGTAGCAAATGCATATTTATTTTCAACTAGAATGGCAGTTTGTACTGTAGAGCACCACTGTATCACCACCAAGGCCCATCTATCTTGCTCTGTGTATTGGGTGACTGATTAAATACGTATTCTGAAAACGTATTTAAACTGAATATAAAACTATTTAAACTTAGGTGTCCCCCAACTAAGCCAGAACTACCTGTGCATCATCCTCTCCCCTCTTATAAATGATGAACAGTCAATCATTCTGTCTGCGTGTCTCTCTTACTCTCTGACTGTCTAGCCAGCTAAGAGACCGGGGCAGCAATACTGTACCTGCCAATTTTGGATTTTTCTGGCGAATGAGTACAAGTCCCACTAGAGGACGATCTGCCCTCAAGCCATCCTCATGGAGTCTATTTCTGACACTCTGGTCAGAAACATGCACACCAGAACCTCACTGGAGGTCATTTTGTTGGAATCTGGCAGTCATCCTTCTGATCCTACGCACACAAGGGAGCAGCTACCATTCCTGCTTCCAGGTTTTTGACCTTCTACGGCCCTCTCCAGCTCTCCTATGGTAACCGCCCGACTCTTGTTTTCTCCTTCATGCTCTTGAGTTTGTGCTGGGAGACTCAGCAATCAGTCTTGTGACGGCATGTATGTATGTTCCGTCCTGGAGTCGCTGGACTACCCGCTGGAACCACATCATGCCAGCAGTAGACAAGGACACTAGCAACATATAAAACTAAAGAACAATCAGTCAGGAAGGATGAAGAAAGATAAATTGTTGTGGCCATCACTTGCAGATCCAGAACTTTTCTATGGGGGGTCTTTCGCAACAAAGCAAGGGAAACTGAATTGACAGTTGCTAATGCTTCCTAACTGGACATAGTTATATCCCAGTTTAATTGAATAAAAATATTAAATAGCATAATTTCATATTCTATTTAAAGTTAACACCAAACATGTAAAACATATACAGTGTATAAATTATCTTTCTGAACATTGATATATGTACAGTTACTTCAAATATACTGGATAAAGTATTTAATGGTACGATATATTACTATAAGATATGTTAACCATATCTCATGTTTATTTAAAGATAATAGTATATACCCTTATAAATTAGCCACTGTAAAATTTGTAAGTACATTCAATTGAATTCTTTATGGGATTAATTGTTGTATTCCATTATATGCAAAGATTATTTTATTATTAATATATGATGTTCTTACATGTTAAATATCCACTTCAAGGCAGGTTCAGGAACCCGAGGCTCCAGAAACAAAGACAAAAAACTAGTGTGAATGTGATCCAGGGAGCACAACAGCCTCCTTTACTTTTGACAAATACCAAACCGCAGGAACTCTTCAATAGGGTTAATTGCGGTAATGTGATTTGGAGGAGTTGTAATTAGCTCGGGTATGATTTCCCAGCTGCTTTGATGAACCCGTGAACATGAAACGATGGCGCTGTGAGAAGCCTGGAGGACGACTCTGATCAGCGGATACAGACAAAGCTTGGACGTGTCGTTTGATCTTGTTGAGGAAACACAACCAGCCGATTATCTCGCTTGAAAATCACGAAGCCAGCTCCCAGCTCCCAGCTCAGTTTAACACTTTCACACCGTTACATCATGAGGTCTGCTGAGGGAAAGCTCTGCTTTCTTATGTCCTCACATTTACATACTGTGTTGAGAAAGCACCCTCTGTGGTGTTCTTATTTCTCACCGCCGTGAATCGTATCCGTAACCAGTTTTTCTGTAATCAGATAGAGAGACAGTCGAGCTGTAGCTCAAGTATCCTACCAGGCCCACAGGTTGTAACCTCAATCATTAGGCCCAACTCTACAGGTATAACTTGTTTGTTTGTTTTTCAAGCAATTAATTCATTTTTTTTCTACTGGTGTTCATTTTCAAGTTTTGTACCCACATAGCCCTTAATGTGAGGAAGAACTGGAGTGTTTTGGCAAACTTTGGTCCTGAATTTCAGACCTTTGGGGGAGCTTTTATCTCTAAAATTGTCAGGCCATAATTTCTCAACAGATGGTCCGATTTAGTCCAAACTTGGTGCACATGAATCGACTCGATGAGATCTATCTTGTATATATTGCGTTTTATTTCAATAGTTCACATTGTATTCACTTGGCTGAGCCTTTTATGAAAAACACAGTTTTTCTGACATGACTCCCTAATCTTAGTCTGATATAATAATAATAATAATACATTTAATTTATAATGCACTTTACATTTGGATCAAATCTCAAAGTGCTACAAGGCAAAAGCAGATAAAAGCATCAATAAAAAAATTAAATAAAATAATAACTATACAAAAACGTGACCAAAAGCATTAATGTTAATTACAGTTATAGGTTCTGCTAAAAAGGAAAGTTTTAAGTCCTTTTTTAAATGTGTCAGTCATTTGTGGAGCCCTCAGATGGTCAGGGAGGGCATTCCACAGACGAGGGGCAGCAGAACAGAAGGCCCGATCACCCATGGTGCTGAGCTTAGTCCGGGGAAGGAGGAGGCGGTATGAGTGGGTAGAACGGAGGGATCGTGTCGAGGTCAGTGGGGTGAGTAGTTCTTTCAGGTAGGGGGGTGCGTTACCATGGATGCACTGGTGAGTGAGGAGAGAGATCTTATAATCAATCCTGGTGGAGATGGGAAGCCAATGAAGGGAATGAAGAACAGGGGTGATGTGTTCGGGTTTACAAACTCTCATCAGGATCCTTGCAGCACAGTTTTGAACATACTGTAGTCTTTGAAGACTTTTATCAGGGATCCCGATGAGAAGTGAGTTACAGTAATCCAGTCTGGAGGAGACAAACGCCTGGACCAGCTTTTCAGCATCACTCAAGGTGAGTGAAGAACGGAGTTTCGAAATATCCAAATTTAGTCCAAATCTGGTTGAAATTAATTTTCTCAAGGAGATCTATCTTGTAAATATCATACATTACTCTAGTAATGATCTAGTAAGTTCATATTTTACTCACTAGGGGGATCAAGAACTTAATTGATTTTAGGAAAAGTGGGTTGTAAATTTCGGAGACTATGGGGGGCTTTATCTCCAAAGGTTTTCGTGCATAACATCCTAACCATTGGTCTGATTTATTCCAGATATGGTGCATATGAATCGACTCGAGGATATGCATTTTGTTTGTGTTGTATTTTATATAATAAATATAATAGTTCACATTTTACTCTTTTTTTTTAATTTATTTTTTTGGGGTCTTTTTGGGGATATACCCTTGCTGTCAGGGACTACAGAATGGACCCAGATTATAATTATACTGATGATGACTCAGCTGAAGCTCAGCAGCATACATAGAAACCCATTCTCTTATGCAAGTTAGAAATAGTCAACAACATTTATCTCCATGTGATATTGTCTCAATTCACCCTCGTCGAGAGGAAAAAAATGTTTGAGAATATGATCAAGTGTCCTCCTGATAGAATTGATTGCTGACTGGACTGCTATAAATGAGCAGACAAATTTCCATTTTTTTGGTCCTTTCTAGTATTGTTTTGCCAGTTCTTTTCTGAAATCAAGCCTGCTCTTTCCACATTTTCTTTCTTTCTTATAAATACATTGAGAAGCTGTTGTATCAGGCACTGGCGGTTCATGAGAAGAAAAAGCCATTGAGAGAAGATGATAACGACACTGAGCTGCCACAACAATGGTGTCTGTTAGTCCACAAAAAGGAGCTGAGAAATTTACACCACTTAAAGTGTTATTAAAACTATATTGATAAGCAGTATACCTGGAAATAAACACTCAGACCTCACAGAAGATGCCAACAGTTAAAATGATAC